>APFE031464540.1:0-16111 GCA_000404065.3 Pinus taeda | reverse complement strand
TTAGGTAAAGTGTGTTTCTTTACCGTTGTACATTTTGTAACTTACAATTCGACGGTCACGATATGTAGTGATCTGATAGTTCACTCTCTCCTCGGTATTACCGACACTTGATCCGTGGCTTGACACCCGATTGGTCCATGAGTTCTATTTAAAGCGCATGGAGGGTCATTGTTCGGGTAATTCGTCTATGAGAGAAAGCTTATGTAAATTTTCATTCTTTGATTAATAAATTTCTTGAAGTGGCCACGTTGGCTCAGGCCGTGGAGTGTTTCCCTCTTTGAGGGTTTTAACCACGTCAAAAATACTGGTGTATTGATTTGAGATCTGGTTGTGAGTGGTGTCCTTTTGGTGTTCTTTCTGAGGAACTTACCCTGTAAATTCCTACAAGGACTACATTGTCTTGGAGGGAACTCGATGTTCTTGGTGTTGTTGAGTCTCTTCGCTCGAAGTGTAAATGGATACAATGGTATGGCCATAACATCACTTAATTTGATCCTCTTTACTAATCTCATTATATCATTTCAATACATCAAATTGTTTTGTTTTCATGGAATTCAGAGGTACATCAGTAATGTTATTTTGTCTTGGAAATACTAAATTATTTTGTTTTGGTATCACCCAATTTGAGTTGTTCTTTGTAGCTACCACTTGATCCTTTAACAAGCATTTGAAATTCAAAGCATAATAAAGATCTTTTAGTTTTTTCCTAGAAGAAGATTGCTACAAGCCAATGAATACTATTGTGATTAAACTAGATGTTGCACTTGGTACCATAGGCCTTGTAAAAGGGTTGTACTCCATTTCAGTCTATGGCAGTAGACTGATTTCTAACTGCTCCATGTACCCACATATGATATAATATATTTCATTTTTGGCTCGCTGAATATACAAAGAGAAAATTGCTTAACAATATTGCTTAATTTGACAACAGTTTTACTTTTATCTGATACAAGAGTGGAGGTAGTCTTAGATTTTACCTATTTCTCAGTAATTGTTCTCCTTTAGCAACAACACCATCCTTCAACAAATACATTCCAACTTGTACAAAGGAAAGTTGATGTTTATTAGAGGGCCCATATAAGATCCTCTAATGGAGGTGCAATAGTTTAGTAGGATCACTGGATGAGGCACATGTATGAATGTATTGTCTTCAATTAGGAAGGCACAGTTACCGATCCAGGGGAGGGCATGCATGAATGTCTGTTTTGTGAATGGTGCAGTTTTCTAAGTGTGTTGGGTGCATGAGTTCATGTGTTTAGTCTACCCTACTAGGTCTTATATTTGAAGCAGTGTTATCCACATGTGATGGTGATATCCACTAGGTTCATTAGGGTTAGGGTTAGGGTTAGGGATATCCAATGAATCCAGATTCAATGGTTCAAGTACTATAAAATCTAGATTGACAAATTACAAAGAAATTATTGGACACACATCTCACTCAAAAACGATGACTCAAAATCCCTATGGAACCTTGCGATATGTTGTTATGGATAATGCTTACTTGTGACTTTATACCTCTACAACTTCAGTCAAGTTCTACAGCGGGGAATTATAATTTCCCCTAGTGCTAATGCCCCGGACTACTTGACCTCATGGAAGATCTGCTTAGATAGTGGAGCGCGAGGCTTGAGGTGGGGTGAGGTGCTTTTTATGCACACATGTGAACCCTTAAAGATGTCATTCCTATGCTAGGGTGGAACATTGTATCTATAATAGGTTTCTTGCTAGTTTTACACACATACCTCATCATGTTCTCAGCCTGAGCTGCCATTCTAATTCAAAAAAGAATCTCCCACATATATTTCATTGCATGTATATCCTAATATTGGAAGGTTAACACTCCTCACAACCACCCAGTCTAGCCCCAATTTACAATTTTTTTTTTGGAATATATATCTTGGCACTTCCTCTCATTATGAGGATGGTATCCAGGGTAAACCCAAATTATTTGGGGCATGGGGCAATCAACAACACATTCATTAAGAGGTCAACATGTCACTTGTGAGAATTGGTCCTGGGTGTGGAGGGATAACATTCCCCCTCAATTGCTTGGCTTAGAGCCAATTGACTAAAATGCCTTTTGCAAAATATATCCTGAGAAAACCTAGCGAACTTTGCCTCATTCTGAGGATGGCACCCGGGCTTAAGAAAATTCCTTAGGGCCAAAGGCCATATCAACATGTCATTGGTGAGAATAGAAGCATTATAGGGAGGATAATAATCATTCCACCTAACCAGTGGAGCTAGACCCAATTGACATCAGATGTGTTTGTAGTTAGACAAAGGTGTGGGAATTTTGGAAATGTGTTTTTTGGTGTTTTTGGACGCATCACTTCTTGTAGTGCTCAAGAGCACGAGTATTTCAAAGATCTATGTTTTGTACCCTAACGTGTATATTAGCTGTGATGATAAAAATATTATTGGCCTGTTGTAGTGTAGCCTGCATCATCTCACTAGTGAGTTTCTCTTTAGATACTAGTAAAATAGATGGAAACCTGTATAAGTAACATGATCAAGTATACCATGTTTAAAAAAAAAATATTTTGCCACATTTGCTAAGGATTTGCACCATTGGTGTAGCTAGATTGTGGTGGTTCTAGTTCTTCAAGAATATTGAACAAAATTTTATTTGGAAATTAAGTTGTTTACGATTGTCAAATATGACTAATCATTTGAAATTCTTTGCCATCTGTTGTTACTGATAGGGTATTTTATAATATTGTGCAATATGGTTTTCTATGCTTTATAGCACGAGTATTTACTTGTTATGTTGATGTGTAGAGGAGATGATATTCAAGTGGTTTTTATGTTGGTTATGATGATAACATCTCAATGGTGATGGAACCCTTGATTTGAATCATGCAAGGTTCCAATGGTGAACTATGAAAGAGAACGCTTATTTTGGATTCTAACCACGAAAATTTTCTCAAAAGTCCAACCCATAGAAAAAGGTGAAATGTTGTATATAAATGATGTTTGTTTCTGAGCAAGAAGTCTTGTTAAAATTTGCAATATGATATATACTAGTGACTCTGTTTTTGAAGCACATTTTTTGATTGTGAGGCATAGTTTTTTTCCAGTTATATTTCAAAATTTAAACTTGCTTATTCTTGATGGTTATACAAAGGCTTTAAGTGATATTGTATCCTTGTTTAATTAATGCGAGGGGTGCCTTGTTGAGAATAAAGGTATATTCTATGATATTGATGTATTTTCTTCAATGGATTTCATGCACCATATGTTTGCATTGATGATGAAGTAACTCAGTGATTATCTTGATCTACATGGATAGCTCATTGTTGGTATTGTTTGCTCATGGGTAGCACTACATTTTTGAGCTCTTTGGATTAATGATGGAGATGATCCCTGTTCATTGCTTCATGTGATCCTATGCTTCTTCAAAAGAGGTTGGCTAAGTAGTTGATCATTGTTTTGCCACAATAGATGTAGCATTCTCTTGTTTGTGTAAGAAAATATGCTTGAATTTAGGTTCTTACACTATTTCATTAGTGATTGACATGTCTTCTTACTAAAGTTGTTTTTGTTATGATCAAGTTTTGTGAATTTTTAACAATGTTGACCCTCTTAGTTGCTTTGTGGTTAGGTGCATGTTCCAGGCCTTGAGCCAACAGGAATTGATCTCCTCTCGGTGAGGGAAAACATTATCTTTTTTCTTTGGAATATGATTAAAGAATGTCTGGTAAAAAAATTTCCTAACGCTGACAACTTTGCTGTTTGTTTCTTTGTTTTTATGCCACCATGTTACCTCCTAGAAAATGTTGTGCCTGGGGCCCAATAGATGCATCACTGCTCGTAGTGCTTAGGAGCATGAGTATTTCAAAGATCTAGGTTTTGTACCTTGACCCGTATATTGGCTGTGGGGATAAAAAGATTATTGGTCTATTGTAGTGTAGCCTACATCATCTCACTAGTGAGTTTCTCTTTGGAGACTAGTAAAATAGATGGAAACCTATATAAGTAACATGATCAAGTATACCATGTTAAAAAAAAAAAATTTCCACTTTTGCTAAGGATTTGCAACATTGTTGTAGCTCGATTATCGTGGTTCTAGTTCTTCAAGACTATTGAACAAAACTTTATTTGGAAATTAAGTTGTTTACGATTATCAAATATGACTAATCATTTGAAATTCTTTGCCCTCTGTTGTTAGTAAACATCAATGTAACAAAGAATAGATCCAAGCAAAAACAAGAGAGCACTTACTTTTGAAATCATTCCATCTACCCACATCACTTCAATATCCCCTTTTTGAGACCTATAATATTCCCAATCGAGGATAAATCTGATTCTTCAGTATCTGTACCTACTTTAGCCATACACCTTCTTGAAGGCACTTGCTAGAAAATTTTCTCTATAATTTTGTTCAAATACACATTTTGGCTTCAGTTCAATTTCTTTATCATCACGAGACTGATCCTCAAAGGCCAGAACAACCTTAGCTTTTTGTATTTTTCTCAAAGATATATGTTCTGAAGATAGCTCTGTTCTAATACAATACTCAGGTTTTGGCTCCATTTCACAATCTTTCTTAATGTTTGAATCATTTTCTTTTTTCATACAATTCTCAAGTGATGAGATGTTTTAACACACCTTATCATCAACTAATGATTCAACAACACCAGACACTTCTAGTAGCTCTGCAAGAGATGGTAGTCGAATAACAATGTCCCCAATACAATAATTGTAATATGGGTGCTCAATTGGCTCATAGACACTTACCACTTGTTCTTTGTCAAACACTCTAGGATCTTCTGGCTGCAACATAGGTTTCAGCCACCTCACTATAGCTGTGCACTCTTTTAAATTGACACTTTTCACAACTGCTATATGCTTTGTCTCCAGATCTTCTACATCCTCCTCTGATCCCTATATGTATATCCTGCTATATGTCGCATCAACATTGAAAAGGTCTTGAACAATGAATGTGATGTGCAACCATGGACACAGGGGAAAACATTGAGAGAGCTCTATGCTAACGTTTTTCCTAAACACATTCTGAAAAGGTACATTTTATTTATGCTTCTATTTATAGTCGCAATAAATGTTGCAACATATCTCACTAAAAACTACTACACACTTTAGCTAAAGGTAGCATTTCAAGCCTCAACCGGTGCAATTGGTCCATTGTTGTCTCCCAATTATATTAAAAAAATGCTAGAAACACAGATGGTGACATAGGATGCTAGAGTGTTAGGTATTGTATTGTTATAGATTTCTTAGATTGGATTATTTTCATTGAAGACCTCATACCCACAACAATTGTTCTTAAGAGTGATTGAAGAAAGGCGTGTATGTCAATTGACACCATAGGGAGGAAATTTTAAATTGTATAGAAAATTTGATGGGGCTGACTAGTAAATTAAATAACGTCTTCTGTAAATTATTTTAGACATGTATCTCAGCCTCGTTATGGTAGGATATAAGGATTTCTCATATAGAAGAAAGTTCTAGAAGTCTTGGAAGTGAAGTTAAATATGCTACTGGTAACAAAGAAGGCTAGATAAACTAGAGGTTTACTGGTGACCTGGATTGGCTTGACATGTGTAGGCTTTAAATATAGACAAAATAATAAGAAGTTAGTTGTCTTTGAAGTAAATTTGATTATACTTCTAATAACAGAGTGCTTTGAGTAAACTAGATTATTACTAGTGACATGGACTGGATAGATGTGGATGCCCTCAATTGTAGGCCTAATGGTTACTGGATTTTCATCCACAATCCCTTGTTGCTCTTCCACAGGAACTTGCTTCCCTTCAATGTAGACCATATCCCTATGTTCTACCATGTTTTTTACCAGTCTGTAGATCACTTGTAGCTCTTCTCTCCAACTCTGAAAGCGCACAATGAATCTAAAACACTCCATTTCCTAAACATTGCCTAGTTTTTGCTTAGTCTTTTTTGGTTGAAGAAATATGTCTTATCTTATACAGAAAATGTGTACAAATTGCAGAAATAAAATACGTAAAATATGTACAAAAACTAAGAAAGAAATTGAGGCATATTTCTCGGTGTTAATAACATGCTGACAAGATTAGATACCCAAAAAACTTCATTGGTGGGCTGCTAAATTACATCACTCTAGATTCTAAACAGTTGGTTCTGTCCACCCCTATGGTATCTTGGAAGTTTCTTAGAATTATTGTTTTTCCCCCTTTGGAAGCTAAGGTGTAAGTGTATTTTTCACACCTCGTTTTCCTTGGGTAAATTAAGTAAAATCATAAATGAATCATGCCCAAATATTTTGGAATCTAAATTAAAATGAGTGCATTTCCCATTAAAATTGATCAAACTTGGGCATAAATAGTTGATGAGACAATCCAACATGATATGTATGAGACCAATTAAAAAATCTGAGAGAAACAGGGATAGGGTATTCCAATTTACCCCATGAAAAACAAAATGCAAAGGCCTATATAGGAACAAGCAAAGGGAGAACGATGATGCTCTGTAGAAAATTGGTTGGAATCCATAGCTAGGAGTTAAGATTATAGAGCTGCAATGATCAGTTTTGGAGAAATAGAAAATTGATATAAAGTAGTGTTTGGTGCTGGCCTCTATGTGATTTATGGTGGTCATCTCCTCATGCCTATTGACACAAAAGTCGGAACTAAATTTGTTCTAATTAATTATTGTTCTTGAAAGATCTCAAGGGAACATGAGAGGTACAATTTTGTTAGCTTTTGACATACTCTTCTTGTCTTTTATATGTTGTCTTTTGTTGAAATTTTAATAATTTAGATTTGAAAAAATTGTAATTTTTGTGCTTAATGATTTCGGCTCGCAATAACTAAATGGCATTTGGGAAAAGGGTGGTTTCTTCTATCAAATTTATTGTTCTTTTCTTTATGCTTCCTCATATCATTTAATTATCCACTGTTATATCTATTTACTTGTATTTGCAAAGAAAATGTTGGCACCAAATGTATCTCAATTTACCTGAAAATTTGTTCCTTTATGCCACACTAACGTAGAAAGATGCCATTTCAAGATAGTTTTACATTTATGTATTTTGAGCAGGAAGTTAAAGGATGCACATCACCCATCACAATAACTAATATATCAAAGATGCAATTTTAAAATATTTATTTGTAATAATTTTTCTTTTTAGTAGAATGTTTAAAACATATAAATCATTTATCATAATAATTATTTTGTATTAATGTGATTATACATAGTAATTTAAGTTATAAGTTATTTGACATGATAATATGGAACATGGAGTGGTTATGCGATCTGCTACCAAAGGAGTATTGAAACCGACAGACAGGTAGATGTATGTTGCTTTGTCAACGTTGACTAGGCTAGAGACCTTGATCAATGGAGGTCAACCAATGGGTATGTTTTCAAACTGTTTGGTGAAGCTATAAGTTGGATGAGTAAGAGACAAGTGGTTACAGCCTTGTCAACTATAAAATCTGAATATATGGTGGCCACTCATTCAAGCAAGGAAGTGGTCGGGTGGAAGATTTCGTGTTTAAAGATTAACCATCATTTGACATGATAATATGGGACATGGAGTGGGCCTGGAGTACCTAAAATTGCTTCTACTTTCCTAAAAGCTTGTCTTCCTCAGATATAAGGAAACAAGTTAGATGCAAGAGCATCTAACTTAGGGTAACATGTTTACTAACAGATTTGGATTCCTAAGTTAGGATGTAATTATTTAATGTATTTTCCTATAGTTTTAGGAGAGAATGAGAATTGTTGTAAATAGAAGAAGGTTCGAGAGTATTTTGGAGGAGTTGAAAGATTTTGGGGTTAGTTAGTTCTCATCTAGAGATAAGGAATTAGGTGAGAGTTTTTATGGATCATGAGAGATATTGTGGGAGTTTGTTTGGGATGTAGAGCCTACTTTGGGTTCAAATCCACTCTGTATAAATCCTGGGTGAGCCCATGACACATGTAAAAGAAGGAGAGTTAGGAAAGAAAGGCTAATTATTAGGCCAATAATTCTCTTGTAAGCATCTTATTTCTTTAATGAATTATTTTTGAATATTTCCTTAATGAATTATTTTTGAATATTTGTATGCATTCGTTATGTGTGTGGATTTTAGTTTTATGTGGGTTTTTATTTGCAATAGTTTGTTCCATCATTTTGGTATCAAAGCTAGGTTGAGATTGATTTCTTGTAAACCGTGTGATGGATTGTCTTGTGCTTTTGGAGTCATTGTTGAGTGAATTTTTTGCGTGTTGCTGCAAAGAGGGTAGCATTGTTGGAGAAAGATTTTGTGTATAAAGATCACTGCGAATGATTGTTGTTTTGTTTGCTGCAGATATGGCATCTCAAAATTGAGACTGTGCATTGCTAGTGAGAGAAAAGTGTGAAGATCAAATGATTTGTTGTATTATTTGCTATTTGTGCAATCTAAAATGATGTAGAATCACTATCAGAAAATTGGAGGAGCTATCATCTCTTTATTATTGGATAATTCGATCTACTCAGAGGTTGTAGTAGTCGCCTTCGGAGTTAGACACATTGTTATTAATGCCTGGTGTGAGACATATGTGCAAAGAAGCAACGCAAAGGGTGTGGGATGAAGTTTTAAGGGTGAGGTTTCTAGTGTGCTTAATTGGAGATGGGCCTTCTCAATTAGAACCATAGATTGTTGTCCCAATGGGGATGAAACATTGTGATGGAGACAACGACGGGTTAGAAATATTGCAATTCCTTTTCCAGCGATGAGGTGAGCAGGCATAGCACACCCACTTATTACTTCACACCATAGTTATCAAATTTGAATTTAAATTCTGATTCGAATTTGATATGATACGATAAAAATTCGTACGAGAAATTTTCAATTGGTATCGGTAAAAAAAATACCATTGCATACATCTTAAATATTTAAATATATATATATAATATATAATATATATATAATATATATATTATATATATATATATATATATATATATATATATTTTCTTTTACTATTAATTGCAATGTTTTTAACTCATTTTCTTTTTATTTTCATTTTAAAATTTAATATTTGTTAATAATTTTGTCAATATAGAGAATTTTTTTAAAGCCGAAACTCATAAGAAAAATAATAACAACACTTATCTATGATCTTCTCTTCAAAAACTACATCTCTCCCTAGACTTTTGTAATTAATATACATTTAAAAATAATTATTCAAAACTGAAAAACTAAATCTCTCCTTAGTTTTCAAATGTTATATAAAAATCTTTTTTAATTAGTACATATTTAAAAAATAAATATTCAAACTTATTTTTATTCACATCGAAGCCAAGTTTTCCAATGATGGTCTAAAATCCAAAACCCTAGTAGAAAAAAAGAGTCCTTGCCACATGATAGGCTTCTTTGCGCTCAGATTTTTGAGAGGATGATACTAAGATGTAAAAACTGGAAATTCAAAAAATATTGTAAGACAAAGAATAAATAAGTTTATTACATTATAATTTTTGTGAGTTGAATTGAAAGCCACAACCCTTGAAATTTAACAAAACATTACTTAAATCATGATCAAGCTATTTACATGCTCATAAATAGTAAAATCTCATCTTCCTTCTTAGCTCTTGCGTATATATGTAGGGCTCTACATTTTAAGGACATCATTTTGAAATGTTGAGCATTTTTGCAAGGCAAAAACCTCTTCTTTAACTGATGTGAGGGTTTTGTGTTTTGGGGTTTCATATTGATACATAAAATTCCAAGGGAGACGCAGGCTTATTATCATTGTTTTGGTTGGCCGCAGGGGTTTTAAGGCTGATTTCTATTGCAAACCTTTATGTGCTATAACCTTTCATGTTTTTGTAGAAATTTAAATTCGAATTTGAAGGGTTTTCTCATTGGGATTTTTGGTGTATTGATGACTATAGCATTGTGCGTATTGGTGACTGTAGTATTCAAACAATGAGCACAGTGGATAGAGAAGCAGAGAGGACAGGACAATGGACAGTGTGACAATTGTCAAGAAGTATGATCAACTTACTTTGAAGGGTTAAGCATCAAACAAAGTAAACAACAACAATGAGTGACCAGTGCTACTCAAAGGTGCAAACCAGAAAAGGAAGAGGATGCACGCTAAGTGTTTGATGCATCAATTATATAACAACTAAAGTTACAGTCCTATTTTTGAAGCATTTTTACAAGATTCCTGATGGACTTATACATGGATGTTAACCAATTCCTTGAAATATTGTCAGAGTCTCCATCTTTGCCTGAAGTAATAGTGGTTGAAGGTCAAGGGGTACAACTTGAAACTGGGGTTCATGAAAAAACCATGGAGTCGAATTTTTCATTTTGGACAACCCAAGTAAAACAAATTTTGCAAGAAACTCCTTTCATAAGATTATCATTCCTATTTGGGCATGTAACATGTGAAAAACTGCTTTGCAACATTCAAGGTTTGGACTCACCACATGGAGGGCATCTGTATCATGGATTCATGAAAACAAAAATGTGAGTATTTGCTACATCAATTTACTTTGAATCAATGCCATACTGTCTAGATGAGTCCATAGGTGAGCTCGCATTGCGAGTCTAATAATAATTAGGAGGGAAACAGTTCCATGATTGAAAAATATTGAACCAGTATTTTGGGGAGGTGTTCAAACTGTTAATGGTTGTGTTTGTTTTCTTGGGTTATAGGATTCATTGACTATGAGATGCTTGAGAATATTGCCACCCTTTTTAGGCCCAAACTTATCATTGCTGGTGCTAGTGCATATCCTCAAGACATTGATTACCCTCGCATGAGGTAGGTATTGAAGTTGGGTATTTCTACATATCTTATAATGGCAGTCCTTTCAAAAATTTCTCTTTCCAGTAACGTTTATTCTATCATATTTTATTAATATGTTCTTTTAGTATGTAATGTTGGATTTTTTATGCTTTTTAGTACTAAAAAGTTTTTGGTTTGGGAGTATTTTCGATACAGTTGGGGCATACTTAATGATGGACATGTCTATACCTGTACAATTTGTTACAACAAAAAAATGGGATAATTCTATCTCCAATTCTCATATTTGTTCATCCCCATCTAAAGATAGGTTGGATGAGTAAAAAACATTTCACAAAATCCATGCTCTAACATGGCTACTTGGAAACTATTTTACAAACTAATTATATAACAAGATACATAGATAGATCATTCCTAATTTTTCAATAGGCCTCAAAGGAAGTACCCAAACTCAATGAGCAAGGATTGCAATACCAATGCTTTGTTCCATTTAAATTCTTGTTCTCACATTTCTTTCCCAAATTTCCTTCCTCTCATGACTGGCATAGAGCTTAATGTTTGTTTAGCTACACTTGCATAAGTGAGAGTTCCAATGTCTACCTTTGTTACCCCTAGGCTAAGGGAACATCTTCCCTCACTATCTCTAATCATTGTTCCTCCCATGGATTATTAATTTGTTGTTTCACCAATTTTCCTTTGTATTTCTTCTCATTTTTTCCATTTTCACCTTTTTTATTTTTTGCACTTATCTTATTCATGTCAATTTTCTAAGGACTTATTATGGCTCATTTCCAACTCCTCACTCATATATTTACATTCCAATACATGAGAAATATATCTATATTCCATATGAGTAATATACATATTTCAGTCCTCGAGGGATTGCTTAGAAAACAAGGCTCATAGTCATTACAAGAAATACTCATTATGAGTCCAACATATTGTCACCTGTAGGATTTCTCCCTACCACCTGCGCTAAACCTAATTGACTTTCCATGAGAAATATCTTTATATTCCATATAAAGAATATACTTATAAGGAATATACATGTTTTGGTTCTTGATGGATTGATTAGCAAGGCTTCAAACCATTACAAGAAATACTCATTATGAACTTTGCTAGCCCTTTACAAAGCCTTTATTATTCAATGAAATATTCACCAAGATCTTACAAGATTTTATAATCCAATGAAAGATTCTCCATGATTTTACAAGATAATATAATTTGGTGAGAGATTCGCCAAAATAATTATATATACATACTATATTATTGAGAAAATCACCTTCCATTTTTCCTATGTATCATGGGGATTCGCCCATTTATTATATATATAAATTTAGGGGGGTTTTTAAAATTTTCCCTGCTCTGGTGTTGGATGGAGGAAGCAATTCAATTCCTTGGCTATATTACAATGAATAAAATTATGGATACTAACTAAATCAATCAACACTATTACCTTTTTCTTCTTGATATGTCCTTTTATAGCGAGAGTTTGCAGAGTGGTAATTCCTATCAATGCATTACAAGATATGGTTAGATTCATTTCTTGTTTCTCTAGGGTTGGTTCCTGGTGTATATCCTCTTCTTTTGACATTTCTTGTTCATTTTCTTCCTCCTCTTCCCAATCTATGTAAATTATTTTATTCTCAGCATACTTATGATCTTTAGTGTATTTTCTATCACAACTGTAACAAAGCCCTTTTTCTCTTTTTTATCCAATTGTTGTGGTGTAAACCTTGTAGGTTGTGGAAGGCTAAGAGACACAACAATTCCATATTTATAGTTGTGAGTGGTAAGATTCGTTGTTGCCATAATTTTGATTTCAATTTTTCATTGCAACCTGAATGCCTTCACCAATGAATCAGGTTCCCAAAGATGAACCTCATGTTGGTTGTTATACTTTAAATTCCCTATGAAGACATCAATCCTATGCTCCTCTAGAATATCATTTACCCTTATATTCAATTTTTGGAACTCCTCAATGTGCTCCACCATTGACTCCTTTTGTTTGAGATTTATCAATTAGCTAAAGAAGGTGTTCCTCTTTGTATCCTCATAATGTGCTATCATATCCTCCATCAAAAGTTGACTGTGTGATAAGTGGTTTACGAGAACAAAGCCATATATACCATACAAACTGATCAGGTTCTAAATATAAAGATGCAATATGTACCTCTTGTAAGGGTTGCACATCATGTAGATCAAAATATTGCTCCATCTGTTGTATCCAAGTTACCTGATCCTTGCCATCAAACTTCCTCATATCTATCTTTGGAATGTGGTAGTTCTTAAACCCCACATTGGATTCATTAAAATCATAATTGATATTCTTTTTGTCTTCATCATGATTTTCATGGATTGCCTTGTCACTACTTGGATGCTTTTCTTCTAGAAACTTTACCAAACCTTACTTCAACCCCTCTATCTTGATATTCATCATTTCTTCCGTGTATGATTTTAAACCATCATTCAAAACTATCATGTCCCTTTTTGTACCACCTATCTTAGCTTCCATGCCATTTTTCAAACCATCCATCTTAGCTTCTATTACTTTTTGTGAGAGCGAAATTTGTTAAGATTGGTTGCATAACTGTTATATATCATGTTGCATTTCTTCCTCATCTTCATGTGTCATAGTAGAGATTTCAGGTTCCTTACTAAGTGTTTCCATTTTATTTCTCGGGGTCATCAATTAATAATTTTTATTCTTCACTATTCCCTTTGAATCACTTCAAACTAATTTTTCAAACAAAACTTATGCAAATTTAAAAAAAATACAAACATTTTTATTGCTTTGTAGGAGCTCAATATTGAATCTATTGTATCTCTGTAATTTCAGATTTCCAAGGTATGAAATTTTGTTTTATGTATCCCTATAAGTCCTCTTTCCAACCCCACAAGTATGATCAATATTGGATTCTTTAAGAAAGCGTTATGCCTAATCTCCTATGATGGCTTGATTATAGATTAGTTCTGTAGAGAAAACTTATACGAAGTGCCAAATGTCCCTGTTTTGACCTTCAGGCCTAAAAATGATACCTAACAAACTAAATCCTGTCTTATTTCTATCACATTTTAATAAATTTGAATCCGATGCTTAGAGAGAAAGTTATGAAGATTTTCCAAAGGTCACCTGTTTTAGATGGAATTAGGGAGCTTGCAAAAACCCTAACCTCCTTGGATCATATCTCCAAAAATATAGTGAATCAAGTTCGGAAAATTTTATAAAATGTTCATCAAGATTTAGGCTTATTATGATAACCATTTTAGCTTCTCAGACTTCGTAGAAAAAAGTTTATAGAGAAAATTCCACAATGACCTATTTGCAACATCAAATCCCTAGAATCCAAAGCTCTTATCCCAAATGTTATGCAACAAGCTCACAAAATAGAAGAATAGATAGATAAACAACTTCAAAATTAGCCTCTTCGAGGGGGAAACCTCCTTTAAATTACAAAAATGAGAAATTCTTTGATGATACAAATGATAAGACCTCATTTCTATATATAGGAGTCGAAGGGGTCAATATAATCAAAGCCTACATAACAATAATATTGTAAGGGCACAACAATAACAATAGTGGGAGTCTGTGGGGAAAAATGGTAACAATATGGGGGCTACATGGGCATAAAAGTAGAATAAGGGGGTTGCAGTAATAATAATAAGGGGCTACACTAGTATTATGGGGACATAACAAGGTATGGTTTGAATTACTAGTCCTAGAAGCCCTAGTTGGAACAAACACTTTGGAGCCTTGGATAGATTAGGTAGAGACCAATGTGGTGATTGTTAGTGATGTTTGACTATGAGGTGGAATCACTGGTTGAGGGTTGAGGTGGGTTGGCCTCTGGAAGCCTTGTTTGAGTTTTGTTAGATGTATTTCATGAGATCTCACATTCATGCATGGAATATGCCACGAAGGTGATTGGTTGAAGTGAGATTTGGCTTAGCTCAATATATGCTTGGGTTGTGCATGGAAGTCCCATATTGGGTTGGTTTTTGAATTCATTAATAAAATTTTCTCATCTTGGTATTTTATGATAAAATGTACTAGATTATATGTGGCATTTATGGCTGATGTATCCTCAATATTTTTGTTGTTTATTTGTTGGTTATATGTTTGGTTATGTGAGGTACCCTAGATATGGCTCTCACTCCTAATTTAATAATAAAATTGAATGGTTGATGAATGCATGGGCTACTGAGTTATTGTTGCAACTAAATAGTGAGGGTTTGGAACCTTGTTGGTGACCCTAGGATGAAATGTATTAGTTTATGATTAAAAAAAAAAAGAACTAATAACTCATGATGGTGTGACCAAATGGTATGCCACACTAAATTGTAGGCACAAGGAAGTAATTTAGATAGGTCACAAAATCAAAATTTAGATTACATCGTAAATTTTAGATTAGGTGGAAAAATTTCACATTAGGTCATAATGGTGCAAGGTCATGAGGTCATGAGGTCGCTAGTTCACAAGGTCATGAGGTTGCAATGTCGCAAGGTCACAAGGTTGCACACTTGGAGTCTCAGATAATGCTGACCTATAACCTTGAGAAAAGGTCAAGTTTGGAACTTTTTCGATGGAAGAGTATCATAAGCAAAGCAAGTTAGAATCCATTTCCTTAAGGTCACCTAAGAGGTTGAGTCATATCATAGTAACTCTTCATCTCATGTTTACCCCAACTGGTTGGTTAATTGGGTAGATGTTGGAGGAGGATGTTACAAAATGTGTATAGGTATGTGTGGTTATTGTAAATACCATAAAGAGCTATATTATAAAGCTCCATTAAATTGTATGATTGTCATATATTCAACATTGGCCATTGTAAATATTGTAATGAGTTGTGTTATAAAGCTCCATGGGATTATGTTTTGTTTTTTAGTAGTTTTGTTGGTTGTAGGTGTCATTGAACATCGAGGATGAGGTTCCCCAAGGGGGAGAGTTATTTAACAGCCCTATTTAAATATTCATGTAAAAAAAATATAAGACCATGGTCATGGGACATGTCTTCCAAGATGAATAGTGGGAAAAACATCCTAGTGGGTGTTCATTTTGGTTATTATGGCTAAAGGAAAATGGAAAAGGGTTTGGAAAAGAAAGAGGCATTAATTGGCATTTTAATTATGAAAAAAAGGGAAAATATTAGAAAAAGGAAGGTGAAAGGTCATAGGTTGCATGTGAGAAGGAAAAAGAAGGAAAATAATGGAAAATGAAGAAAATAGATGCCTCATTGATAAAAAGGATTCTGAAGATCAGTTGGTAACATTTTGTTAGTTCATTTTTGGATCTCTCTCTATTAACTCTCTCTCACTCTTGGACACTTAGATTTTTCTTGGAACACTTCAACATTCGATCAAGAAAAGAAAAGAAGAAAAGAGGAAG
>APFE031464538.1:0-65234 GCA_000404065.3 Pinus taeda | reverse complement strand
AAGCTGAGGTACCATGTGAACTGTCCATCAATGGACTCCCTAGTGAACTGCTCTGTGACCTGCTCGGAGCACCACCCCTCTGGCTCGGTGAACCACTGCTCACTGATGGACCTGACATCCTCATAGATGTACCTCCTGATCCTCCTGATCCCTGCCCACTGGATCCCTGCGACTGACTCAACTGCTGCTGAGGGTCTGGCTGATCCAGATACTCCAACTCCCGTGATCTCCTAAAGGCCCTGTCCTCCTCGAACTTTACATCCCGTCTGACAACAACTCTCCTCTGTGCAGGAATGTAAATCCGAAAGGCCTTTGAGGTCTCACTGTAGCCCACAAAGATACCCTTCTCTGCGGTGGGCTCTAGTTTGGTCCTTTTCTCCTTGGTTATATAGGAGTATGTAATGCATCCAAAGATATGAAGATGACCAATATCAGGCTTCTTCCCAGAGAAAGCCTCCTCCGGAGTCATGCGCCCCAAGGCACGATGCGGACTCCTGTTCTGCAAGTAAACAGCTGTGTTGCAGGCCTCTGCCCACAAAAACAATGGCAACCCCTGATCATGTAACATGGTTTTGGCAGCCCCTATGATGGATCTGTTCTTCCTCTCCGCAACCCCGTTCTGCTGGGGGTTGTAAGGAATAGTGAACTCCCTCCTGATGCCTGCCTCCGCACACTAGTCAATAAACTCTCCAAGGGTGTACTCTCCTCCATTGTCTGACCTCACGGACTTGATCTTCCGACCTGTCTGTGTCTCCACAAGAGCTCTGAACTCCTGAAACCTCTTGAAGACCTCACTCTTGGTCTTCAAGAAATAAATCCAGGTTCTCCTGGAGTGATCATCAATGAATAAAACATAATACTCATATCCACTCAAGGAAACATGAGACATCCGACCGCTCACATCAGAATGTATCAAATCAAGTATCTCAGTCGCTTTGCTGTCACTGCTGGGAAAAGGGGATTTGGCAAACTTGCCCATAGCACATCCTCTACAAGTATCAAAGTGATCAGTACTGAAATCTGGCATACCTGTAGTGATCTCCCGCAAGGTCCTCAAGGCTCCATGATACATATGTCCCATCCTGCGGTGCCAAATCTCACACTGCTCAGAACTGCTAGCTCTGCTGTCGGTACTACTACTCAATGCCAAAAGGGGCTGGAATGCAAACCTGTACCCCTTTGCATGGCGTACACCTATCACTCTAGCTGACTCAGCTGGAGCGCCCCTGGGATACATCAACACCTGTCCTCCCCTGAACAGTACCTCATATCCTCTGCCTCCAAAGCTGAGACAGATATGAGGTTCTTCCTCATCCCTGGCACATAAAGAACCTCTGTCACTTTCAAGGGAGGTTTGGACTCCCTCTGAAATGTCAGTGTCCCCACCCCGACTGCTCTAACAACTCTGTCATCACGGAGTACTACCTCAATATCAGTGCCACTCTTTGAAAGCTCCGAGAAGTACTCACGGACTCCTGTCATATGACGTGAAGCCCCACTGTCTACATACCAGATACCTGTAGATGCTCCGCTAATCGAGGGAAAAGCCTGCTCCCTCTGAACCTGTATGGCAGGTGATCCTGCACTAGAGGACTCACACATAGTGAATGCAAACTCTCGGTCAAAACGACCTGCAAAGTCCTCAATCTCTGCTGATGCTGCCAAACTCTGGTCCTTCCCCTTCTTCTTCTTCTCCGGACACACAACTGCATAGTGTCCCATCTTTTGACAATTCCAACACTTCACCTTGGAATAGTCCTTCTGTGTGTTTACCTGTTTACCTTTACCTTTGCCTTTGTCCCCACCATTGCTTGTGGAAGCCTGCTTCTTCCCTTTGCCTTTCTTGCCTCCTGCCACCAGTGTTACATCCTCATCCTGCTCAACTGGCTTGGCTGCCCCAAGCTGACCTTTCTTGATCTCTGTCTGAATGCAATCATCCCAAAACCTCTCCCATGTGGGAAGGGTCTCACGTGCACAAACCCCATTAGAAAAGTTCATCCATGAACGGGGGAGGCCATTTACCGCAATCCGCACCAACTCAGTGGGTGGAATGGCCTCTCCAATCGCTGCCAACTCATCTCTCACATTAGTAATCTTAGTGAGATATCCAGCTGCACTATCATTGCCCATCTTAATGTTTTTTAGTTTCTCCTTCAGAACCATTTTCCGGTTCTCATTGGTACTCTGGTAGAGATTGGACAATGTTGTCCACATCTCATGGGCATTGCTCTTTCCTCTCACATAAGGAATGCAATGGTCTTTGATTCCGTCTAGAATCAATCTCTTACCCTTGTTGTTCTTTTTATTATAAGCAGTCAACTGAGTAGCATCAGTAGGGACAACAACAGGGGTCTGAGTGGTATGCACCATGATATCCCAGACTTCTGCCTCCTCAAAGATACTCTGCATTCTCTCCTTCCAAACGCTGTAATTTGTATGCCCATCCAACCTATCCTCCACCCTCAATCCCAATGACATCTTGCTATCCTAAAACTGAAAAATAGCACTGCTGTAGTAAAGATAAAACCTGCTGTTTATGAAAAATCAGTTTGCTGGAATTTTCTGAGTGAAAAATCAACAGCTGTAATTTTTCTCTTTTGCTGTCTCAAACTGCCCTTCAGCACTCAAGCTCTGATACCCTGTAAAAATTTATGTTTTCCCACCCCGGTTTTCAGTTTCTCCTTATTTCTCCCATATAGTTAAATGCCCTTTCCCATAACCATACATTCAACAATGCTGAAAAAAAAATTTTGCTGAAAACACAAATTCTGGAAAATTTACAGAATGTTGGAAATTGCAGAAATAAAAATCAACAATAATAAACAGCCATTAAAACACTGATATTTTTGGTCAATGTGACCCTGGAAAAACCCCCTACAACTCTTGGGGAAAACCAGTTTGAGAGCTCTTCTTTATTTCTGAAAAAAAAAAACCTTTTTACAGCAAGAAAATTTCAACAAAAATTACAGCAAAATAATTTTTCCAGCAAGCAAACTTATCTGTTTTCAGCCCAACAGACCACCTAGAAACTTTGTTGTACGCGCGGTACAGACCGTACGGATGTACGGACTGTATGGACGTACGAATGTACGGACCGTACGGACTATACGGAAGGTCGTGCGGACGACCGTACGGACTGTACGGACGGACCTCGACTTTTGTGCCAAAAATCAGTTCCTCGATATTCGTGCCCAAAAATCAGTTTTTCTCAGTTTTTAGCAAAAAATCATCTTTTTCTACTTGTTCTTGCTGTTGTTCTGCTTGTCTTTTTGTTGTTCTGATTTTGCTGAAGAGCTGCCTGGTATGTGTGCCAAATTGCTGCCTCTTTCTCCTTCTTGTCCAGAAATCTCCCTTGCTCTCTTGCTCTCCTTCTCCCAATCTGCTCATGAAAGAATGAATGATCTTTTCCTCCTTTAACCCAACCCTAAATGACTTTTGGGTGATCCCTAAATTCAATGGCTGAGATAGATTTAGATCAATGGCTGAGATTAAATGCACATTTAAATCTCACTTTCTATTTTTTAATTCACCCCACTTTAATAAAGACCCACTTAGTCATTTATTTCCAAAGTCACTTTTCCTTTCTAATTTTTCATTGACTTTATAAAAGTCACTTTAAAATTAGACTTAGTACTTTATCACTTAAAGTCACTTTTAAATTAGATTTTAACTTTATAAAAATTATAAAGTCACTTTAGGAGAAAAAATTAAAATCTTTTGGACACTTTTCCGTAGGCCAAAAATCAAAGCCTAAGGGAACCCCCTGTCCTCCGGTACCAAATTTCAACAATGGTAAGTCCAATTTTTTGGAAGACCGAGTGCAATATCCCTTTATAATATTTTCGTTGAAGTATTAGGGAATTTACTTAAGAAAAAATTATACCATGAAAATATCACCAATTTACACAACAAAAATTGCCAACAAATGAAATAATGTAAAACACAGAAATTTAATAGTGTGTTGTTGCTCCAGCAACTTCTATTAAAAGATTCTCAGGAAGAAATTTACATAAATATTTTGGACATGGAAACTAGTAAATGAACCTTGAAAATGTTGGTCCTCGCACTTCTGGGTAATTCAGCCCTCCAACTGAATAAATCACCTTCTTGCAGATGGAAATTCAGACCTCCTTGCTGGTGCAAACTCGGCCCCTCTAATTGAGATAATTCGGCCTCCTTGGAGTCCAATAAATTTGATCTCTGGCTGGAATAGCTTGGCTTCTCGGCTGATGTAACAATTCAAGCTCCCTATAAGTTCAATGATTGGCTAGATTAATCAACTGCCACCAACTAGGGTGTATATTTCAACACCAAAACCAGGAAATATAATGAGGGTTTCCCCTTCCCACCGTAAGTTACTAGAGCTCTTGGGACAATTATCAAAATTACCAATACTCAATCATATCCCCAAATGAACCCTCATCCTCCTTTTTATAATTCTTCTCCTCCAAATCCCATGGGCTCATACCATGAGTCGCTGAAATACCATGGGTCACCTTTTTGATAATAAAGTGACTATAAATCATATTTCTTAATTAAATCAAGTCACTTATAATCCCCTTTTTTTAATTTAATTATTCACTATCACCTTTAAGATGACATTAAATAATTAAATTAATTTCTTCCTTTCTTCTGTTCTTGAAAAGGGACATTACAATCCTCCCATCACGAGTTTTCTCGCCCTCAAGCAATCCAAAAACTGCATATCAATACCGGAATCCCAAATACGCCTATAGGATGCTCCAACATATGGTTGTACTGTCCTAACATAATTGAACCCAGCATCATTTCCTCCAAGAGGATTCACTATTGTTGCTACAACTGCTACCCCTAGACCCCATAACCTATCACACACTCATCCACACTTTTATTACATTCAACTTCAAGTCTGCAAGACAATAGGCCTTGTTTGCATGACTAAGGAGGTTTAGTGTCTTCTCTACTTCATCTGTGAATCATTGGTCAACCAAGAGAATCCACTGCTCTATACCCAACTCTGTTTCAAGGCCTTTTGTATCATACATATATTTGTCTCCATGCAATGGATGAAGCTCTTTTATAAAAAAAGTATCTAACAATTTGCAAAATTGAATCTATTTCTAACTTTATGAAGTACTCTGACACCCTCTGAAAGGAATTCAGAGGAAGTTTTCAACCTTCTATCTCTCCTTGAAAATGAAAATATAAATCATTTACAATCAAAGCATGAAGTTCCATACCATAGTTGTAACCTTATGTTGAGTATTGCCCTAAAAGTTCAAGAAATGAAGTTCGGTCAACTATTTTTTTGGAAGCCAATTGTACCTGCTCACTTAAGGACAGACTCATCCTGATTCCTGGCATCATCACTAGACAACACTTTTCCAATTAAACCCATAAAAAAAGCACAAACATTTGTTATTGCAAGCAGGAGAAGTTCCTTATCATATAAGCAAGAAGCAATGTCACCAAATGCAGTTGCCCCCTCAAGTTTAGTAGAACCATTTTCTTCTTGGGAAAATTTGGGCAATTTCATGGAAACAACCTTTTGGCTATCCTATAAATCCAAGGGAAGTCAAGCAAGTTGGAGTTCCACACCTGGTGGAATGCCAACATAAGGTTCCCCATCAATAGCAAGAGGGCATATAAATGCCTCTTCAACACTCTCCTATCCCCCACAGAGTGATCCAAAAGACAGGAAATGATATTTCTGCTCCATTCCAAGAGCATATTCAGGTTCTGCCATCGCAACTCTCTTTAATGATTCCTCCCAATTGCACATTACGTAAGGATCTTCTATAATGATATCCAACTTGGCATTATAAAGTCTAGCTATATGGTTAAGGAAATGAGCAACCTTGCACGTTTCCTTCCCATTAATAGCAAAGTTAGGCCATAGGTTTGTCATTGTGCCAACAAGATTGAACTTCCCTTTATCTACCATCCAATGGACAAGCTCTGCAGTCACAGAGAGTAGCAGAGATAACAGAGAGTAGACTGTTGCATTGTGTTGGCCAAGGATCACATTTCCCAAGAGTTCCTGCTACAGTAGTTCTGATAACCTTCCACCTTCATATGCACATACCTGGATTCCAGTGATATATTATTGCCATCCCAATTCAAGATGTTTTAACTTAGTCGCAACTGGAGAATGTGCAGGTGCATCAAATAGCCATCCCTTGTTTTTTTCCAATTCATTCTTGATGTTTCCAGCAGTAAACCCAAGTTTTTCAAGATGTGCCATCCATCTCTTGATCCAATACCCTCCAAAAGGCCATCCCTCACTAGTCTAAGCAGGTATTATGTCATGGGTTTGAATGTGCTCATGTAAGTTGGTCCAATTCAGCATCCTATATTCCCTCAAACACATCCTTAAAAATGAATAATGATGTAGAAACTGTGATTGGCTTCTTCGACATCCCACCATAAGTCACCATTGTCCCACCTTGCCTCAGGAATTTCAAGACTATAGATGCAGTGTTACCTCCAGCACAATTAAAGCCTAGCACTGATTTGGGTAAACCACCCAGAACATTTTTCACTGAAAACAACTTGCTTCCACCCATTGTTTTGAGTCTTTGCTTAATGTCTTCTAAGTCCAACTTGTCTCTGAGTATGTTTATTGTTTGAATGCCCCAGAGGTATGATAATTGAATTGTGCATTTCCCTACCATACTCGTGGCCCCATTTTGGACAACCAAATCTCCAGCTATTAGAGATACAAAATCTTCAAGCATGTGAAGTGTTGTGGATGGATTAATAGAAATAGTAGCTGCATACCCTGCTATCATGTTTTTTGGAACCTTACACCATGCATTCTCCTCTTTCTTGAGAAGTTTTATTCTATCAAATAAAGACAAGGCATCTAACCTGTCATTTTCACCAATATCGTTTTCATCCTTTCTTTGGCTTCCCCTTTCATGCACAGGTGAACTTGAACCATCCTGTTCTACACCTTCAAAAAGTGAATATCCCTTATGATCTGGATCCTCATATGCATCTGCAAACAGATTCCATTTCTCCCTTCGTTTAATTGCCTCAATTGCCTTCCTCATCTGGATTTCTTCATGCTCCTTGCCCTGAAAAGTCTCCATTTTACTGTTCATATAACGCATCCTCTCAAGTTCTTTATATAGTGCAAGCTTGACCCTCCTTCCTTTAAAATGTTTTAATACAAAAATCTCGTAGATATCCATCCCTGCTAAAAGCACATCATCTCCAAAAGCAGAAATTTCTCCCGTGTCACACTTTGCAATTTATTCTCAGTTTCCTCCAAAGTAATCTCTCCATCAAACTACAAACTGACTCAAATCAAATATACATAAATTTCAAACAGTAGAACTACTACAATGGCTCTAATGGTCTTCTCTACATTAGGGAAGCTAATCCCTGTGTGAACACCTTCATTCCCAACTGTTTGACAGTCGACCCCATGAAAAAGGACCTACAGTAAAATCAAGAAATGCCCACCTTTCTTTACCAATCCATGGACCTACAAGGTACTCTGGATGAAACTCCAGCATTTTTAGTGGCTTAAATTCCTTTCCCAATTTCAGTGCCCAATCAAAGCCTTTCCCATGTAAAAGTTGTTCAGCGTATCTGTAAACAATTTCACTTGTTGAATTTCCCTGGAGTGTTTCTCAGTATCATATAGAGCCTCTAAACAAAAATTCACCCACTGAGTCGTGTCAATACCTCTAACAGTTGTCTATCCAAACTTGACCATGGTATGCGTCATATACAAGAGCTACCTTGTCTTTTCAATGTCTAATGGATTTTGCATTCAACCTTTAGATTTTAAAAGGTTTGTTCACATGCCTGCATCATCCTTGATGAAATTAATATATGTTTCAGACAAACCTCTCGGATAGCATATGTGTGTTGATTAGAGTCACGCATGGGGTTTAGAATGAAGATATTGTATGCTTTATCTATTTTAAGTTATTCAACAAGACTGGTGAAGAAATATTCCATCACCCATATTGATCTGCCAAACTTGCTCACCACCAGGCCTAGGATATGATACATCAGCCCTGCGTGCTAAAACCTTGATTGCACGCTCAAATAACTATATCACTTTTCACTCATTTCTATGGCACGTATCAAGAAATTATAATTTATAGAGCTTGTAGGAGGAAGATGGTGACGCTGAACCCCATCAGCTCTAACCCTATAAAATGGTGTCAAAGATTTTGATCTCTCCAAGTCAGCAATAATATGACCAGTGTCCCTGTCATCCCATTTCCTTCATTATTGAAGTGGTAAATGTTCACACACTGCAAAGCATTTGACATAATGCTGCTCTGACTCTGCGCCCCCTTCTCCAAATCAAAAAACTCCTGGAACAAGTAAATACATTATTATATGGCAACCTCCTGAAAATTGGGCAAAACGCTTAGGGAAAACCAATGGAGCTCATGGCTTGACGCAAGCAACCCTCGAACCAAAAAAACCCTTTGCGGTGAACAGAATTGAGCGTTTTCGGGCTCATTCATGATTCTTTTGAAATCGAATTTGAGAGGGCAACCGTAGAATTAGAAAAGGATATTTCAGGAGCTGGAGTGGTTCCGGTACTGAGATATGACAGTCCCAAAACCCTGGATCCAACCATGATATGTTAAAATTTCTCAACTTGTCATCACTGTTTTTCTGGGGGAGTAGAATTGTTATCTTTATTGCTAGCAATTTTACTCCATTTGTTCTAGATTGAAAAGCAAATGGGAAGACTACATCCCTGAATTTTCACATCCATGACACTAAGCCCTCAATTGTTTCATAAGGAAACTCTGTGGTTGGTAATGCCTGCCATCGTTGATCTGTATGTAATTTGGTGTTTGGAATGTTGATTTTATTGTCCTCGTAACATGTGCTCACTTCATCAGCCTGGAGATTTGCACCATGAAGAATTACAGAGGCAACATTTATTCTTCCAGCATGCCTAGTAGCATCTTTTTGGTGGCTTGCATTCACAGCCATCGTATGAACATCTGCAATCTGATTCCGAACTCTTGCATTTCTTTTAGGGTTACATCTTCAACACCCTTTACATTTGACAAAACCATGGTGCTAGAATCATGTTTAGACCTGCAATCTTCTCCTTTGGTGGTTAGAAGTTGGCTTCATTTGGGCCTACTTTTTGTAGGAGGACCACAACCCTCTTCCATTTGCTTGTTCCCTACTTTAATCCCATCAGCCTGTTTTGTCTGGTCCTTGGTCATCTTGAAGTGGATTGTACTAGCACATGTGAGAGCAATGTTTTAAAACTCCGACTCCGGTTCAAAAACAGCCGAGGGTAGGCTCCGATTGCGACTCCGACTCGGTATAGACTCGGCTGGTTTGATTTCAATGACTCGGTCGTTGTAAAAAATACATTAAATATTAATTTTTTATAATAATAAAAAACATAATTTAAAGATTTTCATTCATGTTTCCAAACACAAAGCTTTAGAATATAGAGAGAAGACAACAAATGATCAAAGTAGGCTCATGAATATATCCATTATATCAAAATGGCACCCACTGCACTGTCTAATACATAAATGAATGATGATATAGAGATCAAAACAAAAACACATAATTAAGGAGGCTAGAAATGGCCTCTACAACAAAAATAAACTGCAAAGCATCAATAGTCACCAGTGCTATTGGCTAGTGCTAGAGGAGCCAACAACAAACTCCTCACAAATTCTGAAACAAATGCAATGAGATAGTTGTGAGGGAGAGGGGTTGGGTAGCTTTTATAGGGTTGGGAGAGGTAAATGGACCTCAAAATCACCCTAAAGAAAATTAGAATTGGATGTGGGGTCCAATTTCCCACCCAAAAGACATCGTTGGTCATGCGTGTGCGTGGGTGACCGAGCCAGCGAGTCATTCCGTTTCATCCACTGAGCCAACTCAGCCAAATCTTGGCTCGGTCTGGCTCCGCCGGGTCAGAGCCGGCTTGGCCGTTTCTGAAAACACTGTGTGAGAGCAAAGGCATACACAATTTTACCATTCCCACTTCTGCATATGGTTCACCAATGTCCACATGTATCTGAAGCAAATCATGGTCACTCTAGGTTGCTTCAACTTCTTGCATACAAGGAATGCCATTCTTACAAGTTTTAGGTGACATGTAAATTTCTTGCAACGGATGGTCTTCACCTTCAATCATTGTCTCCCTAGCATCCGCAACATGGGTGTTAGGATTTTACTCAACAGTTATGCAGTGAGGTTGATATTTTTGTCTTCCATTGTTGCTCCATCATCTTCTGATCTACAATTTCCTTTTCCTTTTGCCACCATTGATGATGCCCATGCTTCAATCCGATTTACCATTCTTGTGAGATTCTTGTTAGATTCTTCAACTTTTCTATTATAGTCTTCAAGGAATTTTCCGTTACAATACTCAATTTTTCTGTTACAATCTTCACATTTTCTGCTCAAATTCGCTCTTGGACAAGTATTGTTGTTCTCATTTGGGACAAGATTCGCTCTGCCCTCTAGAGGTATATAACCTTATCTTCTATAATTGTTGGTTTCTTGGTTTGAAGATTCATTCCTTGGGAGGCCCTCCTAGTAAGATTTTGGTTTTATTACTTATATTGTTTTGATGATAGTGTTGTATCATTGGTGTTCCGCCTAGCTTTCCAAACCCTATACTACATTTATTGACTGTTTTATTGAAAGATCACCACAAAATTTGCATTTGGGGAAGCCCTGAAGCCCCAAGGTTGTACGGGCCTCCTTAATTTACTCTATATTGTTGTACTAATATTATTCCAAGTGTTTTCAGGCTGATTACAGGTTCTGGAAACAATCTACAGCAATTGAAAGTGATTGGAGGCAAACCCTTGCTTGGGATACATGAAATCTAAGATAAAATCTCTTATAACCATTATAACATATCTAAAGAGGTTCTTCATTAATTATTTATTACCTTTAGATCACATCTTGGCTGCCCTAAACAATTTGCAGGTCTCGTCACCTTTTTTGGCTAAATCAATTTTCAGCATGCACAGTTGTGGCCTATTTCCTAGGTAGTTGATTTGCAGATTAAATAACTCTCAAACTACTTACCCAGATTTGGTGTTCTTGTGCTCATTTGAAAGGTATTTTATGGCACTAACATCTCCAATCAATTCCTTTGAGTTTCAAGTCCATCAAAAGCCATTTTCAGGCCTCTAAAATGGCCTTCTGCATGTTGGCCTGCTGTACTCTTCAAAACTATAAAATTACATGTATGAACAACAAGTTTCTTCTTGTAGCCATATAGAACAGGTATAATAGCTCCAACTCATATTCTATTGTGGTACGAAGTTCTCATACTCAATTTGTGGCACCTTCAAGCTTTTTTCCTAACATATTGAGTATTTTCCTTTGTTGATCTGCAAATTTGCAGATTAAATAACTCTCAAACTACTTACCCAGATTTGGTGTTCTTGTGCTCATTTGAAAGGTATTTTATGGCACTAACATCTCCAATCAATTCCTTTGAGTTTCAAGTCCATCAAAAGCCATTTTCAGGCCTCTAAAATGGCCTTCTGCATGTTGGCCTGCTGTACTCTTCAAAACTATAAAATTACATGTATGAACAACAAGTTTCTTCTTGTAGCCATATAGAACAGGTATAATAGCTCCAACTCATATTCTATTGTGGTACGAAGTTCTCATACTCAATTTGTGGCACCTTCAAGCTTTTTTCCTAACATATTGAGTATTTTCCTTTGTTGATCTGCAAATTTGCAGATTAAATAACTCTCAAACTACTTACCCAGATTTGGTGTTCTTGTGCTCATTTGAAAGGTATTTTATGGCACTAACATCTCCAATCAATTCCTTTGAGTTTCAAGTCCATCAAAAGCCATTTTCAGGCCTCTAAAATGGCCTTCTGCATGTTGGCCTGCTGTACTCTTCAAAACTATAAAATTACATGTATGAACAACAAGTTTCTTCTTGTAGCCATATAGAACAGGTATAATAGCTCCAACTCATATTCTATTGTGGTACGAAGTTCTCATACTCAATTTGTGGCACCTTCAAGCTTTTTTCCTAACATATTGAGTATTTTCCTTTGTTGATCTGCAAAATAAGTCTGCTATTGCATCATTAATCAGATCAGATTTTTGTAATCATATTAATTCCTAGCTATTCCAGAATCCATATACTTCATTTAGACACTGATCTATTTATTCAGTGTTAAGTTATCATGAGTAAGAATACCACTCATGGCATTTTGTAAGAGTTAGCCTAAAGCAAGAGAAATACGCTGAGGTGACAGTGGGTGTATTCCTAATAGTGTTTACTACATAGCAGTCTTGGTTGAACCTTGCCAACCCTGCAACATGTGAGACAGTAAAGATAGTAAAGATGGTAGGGGCATTACAACTACCGCTAATCCCACAACAGTCCAAAACAAAGTTCAAGAAATGGAGATATCACTAATATAATATTTCAGCTATGATGGCCATGTGGTCTATAAAGCAAATAATTTTTGACAAGGTTCTCATATTACCACCAGACCAACAACATTGGAAAGAGGATTCTTTGGCTTTGATTTGGCATATTATATGTTATCCTTCTGATCTATATCCAGTGCACTACAGCCCTTGTTAATTTCAACTCTCAAACCCTAACCAAAGTAAAGAATGGAAATGTAGTGGAACATGCAATGAGAGAAAGAAATGTTGGTGAAAAAAGCTTTCTAGGATCTATGTAGGGTGTACCAAGATATGAAGGAAATCTTGCACATGACAGTATATTCAGATTTAAGTCACATAACAGGGTGGACAATGTTGTTCAAATCATCACCAATGAAGCCTCTAACTATGCTCCTACTAGTAATGTTGAGTGCTATTAGTGAATCATTATCAAAACCCATCCATCCTTGAAATTAGAAGAGGAGGCTCACCCAGCAGAGTGTAATGTTGATGACTTGGGATGGATGGGTTTCGATAATGATTCACTAATAGCACCAAGAATGGTATGGACTAGCCATACTACTGCTAGTACCTGAGGAGTACACTGAATCCCATTTCCAACAGTGGTGATGAGTTTGATGATTGATCATGTTGATCATTGATATGTAGTAGCTAGTAGCATGTTTAACTCTAGAGGCCATTTAGACCCTCATTGTTTATGTATTTTGTTTCAGATATGTATTATTATGCTATATTCAAATATTCTAGTTCACCCTTACATGGTATATGCATGTGCAGACTCTGCATATTTGGTCTCCAAAGGTTTGGATTTATATTGATGTACACATACATATAAAATTGAAACTTTTATATTTTATGTATTTTTTAGTGAAATGGCTCATAAACTGAGTCTGCCCTGGCTCTACCAATTACTACTTTTAAAACATTGATTCTGTGGCTGAAATATCAGTCAGTCGGTATGGTAAGCAAGAGCAATTTGATCAAAAACCTTCGAGTGGTAGTGTGCTTCAATAATTCAGTGAGGAAATTGGAAATGCTCCAAGGCAGATATAAGTTATGATATTGAGGGCAGAACAGAGAAAATGAGACCTGGAAAGTACTACTGAAACTTGGGAGCTCTATAGGTTCTCATCTTGAGGCTGAACATAGAAAATGCGACCTATATGTTACCACAAAAGCTTGTGTTGGATGGTGTTGTCATTCATGTCAACCCCGGGGTTTGACTGCCTTTGATTTGACTGAAACACCAGTCATTGATGTCCAATGAACAATGAATGCTTCTTAGAATTGTCTGGATTACATCAAGTTGAAGGCTCCACTATTGGATGGCTGAAAACCCAGGCCCTAAGGTTTTGGTTCCCTAGATTGAGGACATACCCCGACTTTGTTGAGGGTTTTTGATGTGGCAAAAGATTGAGTTTGGGTTGGAGATCCACATCTTTGGATTCTCCTCAAAAGGATGTTTCTCGTAGTATGTGGTACAGCACGTGGTTCCCCCAGGACTGTTACTCGACTTTAGACAGTGACCTAAGCTATTTCAGACCTCAGCCTTAACAATGATTATAATATACCTTACAGCATTTCGATCCTTCGGGTAGTTTTTTTTCTTTGGATTTCGGTAACTCTAGGGCAGCAAAAAAGACTACAGGACTAGGCCTTTTGTTTTGTGGACCATTGAAGTGATCTTTTATATAGTGCATCAGCTTCAGTACTTCAAGGTAAGCTATGTGTTTGTACGTTTACTCATTGTTAGAGACATCACATTTCAATGGTCCTTATATCTTCTTTTGTGTTTATCCTTGTTCAGGTCAGGTTTGTTTTGTCTTCATCAGTGTTCAGTCGTCTAGGGCAATAAATTTCAGAACCGTTGAGTGCTTGTTAGTGTCTTGTTTTGCATTGATTGAATTACCCTTCAAAGGTCTACCCATGCTATACGTTGGCACTAATATTCTACTGTAGGAAGTTTGTTCACCTACAGTTGTCAACATATGACAATAATTCACGCCGCAATCTCATTGTGTATAAGTTGAATAACTTCAAGAACCAATACAATAACCCAATCATTGACGTTGAACATTTTTTATTTATGTGATGTGAAGATAGATAACATTGACTTGGTGACAGCATCCTTAGACAATCTTGGCAGTGACCTTTTAACGATAGTGACTTGACATAATTGAGACAAGACTTAATGAGCAGTAGTGTAATATTATGGGACTGTAAAATTGATCAAAAGGCATTTAACAATGATCATAGATGGCATAGTGTAACAACTGATAAATTGAGAGTTGTCACTGTAGTTGAACTTTACATAGTGACCTGATTTATACAATGACTATGTACCTAATGACTTGACTTGACTTTAGACAAGGTCTGTTCAACACTCTTGACTCTGAGATGATTTAAGCCTATTAGAATTTGATCCTTGACTTGACAGTGACTTAGAACTTAAATAATATGATACCATGACTGTGTTAATGTGTAGTTATAGTAACCTTAATAAGATTCATTAGCAGTGAATTAAATTGCCGTGATTTGATTAACTAGTATAACATCCAGGCATAACACATAAATCTAACATATAGAATCACATCTTGATATTAATGTAACAGCTCGGCATGTAATATGATGAATGATGACCTCAGCCCTATGTGGTGTAACACCAAGTTCATCAATAAGATCGTATAACTTGACTGTAGATATAACAAACTGATTAGACTTGACACATAAGCTTGGCATACAAACTTTACTTATACATATGACCTGTAGTGACACTTTGACAACTATAATAACCTAGGGATTTGTACTGTGCCTTATAGTGACGACCTAGAGGGTGTACCATCATAACTAGATGACTTTACATGGTAGCAGGTCTTTGAGGGAAATCTAATCTTGTTGTACAGCTTATTGAGGTGAAAACAGGTGTATGAGCAGTGATCAGCAGCGATAAGACATATGCTAGTAGCTCTTTGTGGGAAAAACATGAGAGCATTGGTAGCAGGTCATAGGGATTACTTGAGGCGTCTTGGAGTATGTCATTATCAGACGTTTGGGTTCAACATTTGCAGCAGTACAGGTGTTTGGTACAGTGATGTTTGGTAGCCAGTTTGTGAGCAAAGCAGTGGTTCAGTTATAATATTCAGTGGTCTATGTGAGCAGTGACAATGACGTGCAGTTGAGCAGTGACACTGATGTGCAGTTGAGAGTTGATTTGGCAGCGTTGGCAGTCAGGGTTTGATATGCAGTATTGTGCAGTAATCAACTTGAGCAGGATTATACAGTGGTCAATGGCTACCAAGACTTGACAGGATACACAGCATCTTTACAAAGATTCTTTTATTGATTCAAAGCACAGGGGGATCTAGAGTGAAAATTGTGAAACGTGGTCCGCCTATTGATTAGGGTGGCAGGGTGGTGCAAGGCAAGTGATTGGAGTCACCTTCAAGTTGAAGCCTAAGAACACTTCAAGGTGGCAGGGTGGTGCTAGGGCAGGTCGTGGCCTGCACTGGACGTTGTGACATACTTTCAATTGAGGCTGATAAATTACAAAGCAATCATATTAACTTAATCACATTGACAGTAGAAGTAGATAGAACACAAAAACATGTATAGAAGACAAACCAAGACAAGAGGACACAAGATTTGGCAGATGCCAGGGAAAATCCCCAATGTGGGGAAAACCCTTTAATCAAATCTTCTTATTATTATTCAATAGTTCAGCAGAGAGAAAGTACATAAGATCAAATTCACTTGCCCAATACATAGTCAAAACAGTCAAAATCAGCAGTCAATATGAGTTGTCCCAAGTTGGATTTTGGCCCTAGTTGCCAATTTTAACACTCCCTCTCAACTAGGGAGAATTCCACCTGCCAATCCATCTATCATCATCATGTCATCTTGTCATCATGTACAATCTCTGTCAAGGTTACTTGGGAGCGGGAGCAACATTTTCAGAAGCTCCCATTTTGGGAACGAATCCCGAAGGGTTTTTTATATTATATATATTTTATATATTTTGATGCATACATGTCAACAAAAACATGTAGAATAATGAATTAGATATAAAAAAACCATAGATTGAAGTTTTGGACCATATAAAAACAATCATCTAGAAGTTATAATCTTCATCAACCACATCCACAAGTTAATAACATACAACATATTGAGTCTCATGAATCTTGATTCATCAATATTAAAGTTTCAAGCTTTCAAAATTCAATATATAACATTTATCATCATTGATCACCAAAGTTGTACTTGTAAGCCAAGTAAAACCATTACAACAAATAATATCTAACATGAAATGAAATGAAACAACTTTCAACTTTCACGAAGCATCATAGTCAGAATTCATTACCAATGAGTTATAATTGCCAACTTCAAACTTCAAACTTAAATTGTCATATATTGTTTACAAAAAATATCATAATAAATATGAAAGAGTCAATAGTTATAAAAACTACTAGAAACTAGAAAAGACAAGTAAATCTATCATCTACATCTTCCTCTTGCCACCACTTATAATGTCTAATTTCTGAGCAAGTCGTGGTAGTCTTCTAGGAGTCTCCTCCCGCACAGTCCCACGACCAGAACCAGATGGCACATGCCCTCCACGTGAGGGGATGTACATGGAGGCGGCGACAGCAAACGTACAAGACTTGGAACTCGAGCACTGCTACTGGATGATGGGGCTGGCATGGTTGTTGCTTCATCTTCCTCTCTCATAAGTTTCGCTTCAAGTTCTTCAAGATGTATAGTGCCATCCTCCAAATTATCGTCCTCTGGGTGGTTGTCCCAAATTTTATATGTTGGATCCTCAAAAGCCCGATCACAGTAATGACTCAACAACCTCAAGTTGTAGTGCACATAAACAAAGCTTTCTGCCCGATTTTCATTGAGTCTGTTTCTTCCCACATTATGTATGAAGTTGTAGGTGCTCCCCCACCTCTCTGCAGAAGAAGTATTTACAACCTGTGAGAGAACTTTTTTTGCCAATAAGTCTCGTGCCGCCATATGCTTCCCACCATGTAAGAGCATCAAATTTGTCTCTATCTTTCATTGCATGCAAAGAACCAAACAAACCAGTGCAACTGATGTATCTACCTAATTCAAAACGCAGATTAGCACATTCCTCCCTGTCAAGTACCAACTTGTCTAATGCTTCCATATATCATGTAGATACCTCTGGATCTATATGGGGTTTGACCCTAACCCACCCCTAGGTGCAAGTTGGCCCAACCAAGTTGGAGAGTAGTATTTTGGTGTAAGGATATATGCCAAGGCATGTACTGGAACATTAAGTTTATTCCACCATGTACACACACAATTGTGAATCAGTGTATACAAGTTGGGATCATCGTTCTGAACAATATCTTTTATTTGCCCCAACATGGTATCCATCTGCTCATACACCTCCCCAATCACTGGTTTATTTGTATCTGCAAAACGAATAATGTGATAAATGGGCTTGGTGAATTCCAATACTTGCCTCACACATGCCCAAAACTGACCATCAAGAGCAACCCTCCTCCACCTGTTCAAAACCCATCAAGAGCGGTCTCCTCCACCTATGCAAAACCTTGCTTGTTAGCTGCATTTATAGCACTTTCCTTTAATACTTGCCAGTGTGGACTTGATACCATGCTAGCCAATGACTCTCTTACCTTCAAAAGGTGCATGAAGGTGAGGTAATAGCTAGCAAATCTAGTCTTCGCAATCTTCAACAACTCCAATCTTGAGTGACTGCGGAAAAGCCCATGGGTATTGTTATGACTTGTAATAAATTTTATCATTTGTTTGCCTCTCTTGTACAAATCACCAATCCATTTGTATTGTTGGTTTTTGTTCTTAATAATATCATGCAGCAAAAGGTTCATTGTGTGAACCAAACACCCAGACCAAAATATGTTGGGCTATTTATCCTCAATAATTGCTCCTGATGCCTTAAAATTAGCAGCGTTATCAATGATGACTTGGATGACATTGTATGGCCTAATACGTTCAATTGTTTCAAGTAATGGTTCTGTAATGTTGATGATGGTCTTGAACTTGTCTAAGTAATCATATGTTGAATGAAAGATGGCACCGCTAACAGACACAGCAAGAACACTTATCAATGCCTTGCCTTTACATTTGTCCATCCATAAGATACAATGGACACCCCATGCTCAATCCAAGAATTTGTCATTCTACACAAAGAATGTGATATTTTTTCTTTTTCATAATCAAGTCCAACGGTTATAGCCTTGTCATACCTAGGGCTCTTGTATCCTTTAGGGGCATCATTTATAGCAGAAACCATTTCATGCCAATAAGGTGACTGAAGAACATTGAATGGTATCCCACATGCATAGAGAAACCTGTAAACTTTTGAATCCACATCATTCCTACACCCTTCATCAAGGAAAATTGATATGGTTCTACGCCTTAAAGAGATGTTTGGTGACCCTGTGCCTCCATATCCACTGCCATGGGAGGATGTTGAAGGAGTTCTTTGTGCATGTGATTTTGAGCTTGGTTCAAAGAAACCCTTTGATTTTTTAAATTTGTATTGGGCTTCCTCCTCTTCCCTTATGTATTTGGCTTTCTATGTTGTTGACACGCCTACACAAGTTTTGATTCCTATTTGTTTATCTCCATCCCATGGCCTTTTCCGACATAGGTGCTTTCTGGCACCGGTGTACGAACCTGTGTAATTATTGTTGCAAAGGGGGCAGTGAAATTTAGTGGTTCCACCCCCTTTCCCTGCTTCAGGCATAGTAACATATTCCCACAATGGGGTTTGGTCTTGTTTAGTTTTTGAGTTGAATCATGTTCACTCTCCTCCATCTCCTCCTCACCAAGGTACTCCTCTCTGAGGTTTTCATCAAATCCACTATAACCCACTTCTTCATCCCCTTCTTCATGTTCAACCCTCCTTTTTCTACTCTCCAACACCATAATAACCAAAAAAGGAACCAAGAAGAAGAAAATGCCAAGCCATATAACCGTGTTGTTTGAAATTTGAAGTTTTGAATCTGCAAAAAAATAGAATGGGAAATAGAGAATTTCTTTTATTTATTTATTTAGCAATGAACATAAAAAAGATTGCTAGATTAGAGTGTAGATCCTACCTCTTTGGCCTCCAATCACAAGCTCCAATCTCCCCTTGCAAGCTCTTCAAACTCCTTCAAGCTCCTTTCCATGCTTCAAAGTCTCTCCACCCTCTCTTGCTCTCTCTTCAAATTCTCTCTCTCAATGAGATGAAGTGAATAATGGGAGGGGAGAGGGTCAATTTATTTCACGCCCCTCCCCTTCCCTCTCTCCCCATTCCCCTCCCTTTCCATCTCTCTTACACTGTCGTCGCCTCTCTCTCAGTCACATGGGTGTCGCTTTCCACCGGTCGGCAGCAACTTTTCCAACTAGGGAGCGGTCAGAGATCGCTCCCGACCGCTCCCCGGGTTGGAAAAGTCGCTCTCGACCGACATAAGTGACACTCTCAACCTCGATCCCGAAAAAACCAAGGAGCGATTTTTTTGGGTCGAGAACGCGCTCCGGACCAAAGCGCGATTGGGAGCGAGAACGAGGGGGGGCTCTCCCCCACAACCCTTATCTCTGTTATCACTGCTCTGCTTTGCTCTGGTAAACCATGATGTAATAATGTAGAAGTGATCGAGAGTGAGTCACAAGACCTTACCACTCTCCACTGACAAAAGTTAGTGCTTGATCCCAAATCAAGTTGTTGAACACCATGCATCCTAGTCATAGGCAGTACGGCAATACATGATGCATCCATCGCCAATATATGGTCCCTAACCACTTTTCCCAACTCAATGACCAGATGAGAGGTACTTCCCACGAGTCCTAGACTCTACGGGTAGGATGTGTGATGTGGCGCCAGCAGGAAAAGGTGAACCACTCATCCTGCTCATATGCCATAGAAGAAGGTGAACCGCTCATCCTATGCATATGTCAATCGTAGGGGAAGGTGAACCACTCACCCTACATACATGTGTTCGCAATCGTAGGGGAAGGTGAACCACTCACCCTATACATATCGCCACCACTAAGGGAAGGTGAACCACTCACCCTATTGTCTCTCATAGCTCCAAGAAGTACCCAAGCCCCCAGGATCTCCCAGAGCTCAGAGTTCAACTCATACGGGACCCTCATAGGAAGGTCTTTCCACGACTGCAAATCTCTCTCGAAAGGTTAAGAATTTGACCTTCCCCAAAGGCTTCGTGAGAATGTCTGCAACCTAATCATCCATCCTTATGTGTTGGAGCCTTATAGCTCCCTATTGTACCATATCCCGGATAAAGTGCTACCTGATATCAATGTGCTTGGAGTGATTGTGGAACACGGTATTCTCTGAAAAGCGAATCCCACACTGGTTGTCGCAGAAGATCACGGTGGTATCCGACCAGCTTCATAACAAGCCCTACTTGCAACATTGTATTCGGCCTTGGCGATGCTTAAAGCAATCGATTTATGCTTCTTGCTCAGACCATAGTGGATTGTGCCTCGGAGATATCTAAAGAGATTCTTAGCAGCAATCCAATGAATGTGATGAGGCTCGACCATAAATTGACTCAACGTGTTCACAGCAAAGCATATGTTAGGACGAGAGTTGACCAAGAACATCAAGGCCCCACAAGTTGACGATACTCGGAAGGGGTAGCTAATCCAGGCCCAGCAGCACTTCCACATAGATTCTTGAAGTTGAGTTCCATCGGAGCAGATACAAACTTGCAATCCACCATCCCACATCTCTCAAGCAGCTTCACAATGTATTTTACTTGAGCAAGGAAAATATCACCTAAGATTTTGTCAGACCTCTTATTCTAGGAAGTAGTGCATCAATCCTAGGTCCTTCATCTCGAATTTGAAAGTGAACTCCCTCTTGCATTGATGAATGAGAGGGTCATCACCTGTCAAAAAGAGATAATCCATATAAAGGACTGGAATGAGAGGCATGTCCTTTTCAACCTTGAAGTATAGGTTCAGGTCCGCATCACTCCTTGTAAATCCCAGCTTCATAAGATCACTGTCAACCCTCTCATACCAAGCCCTAGGGGCTTGCTTCAACCCATAGGGGGCTTTCTTCAACCTGCATACATGTGTCTTACGATCTTGAACTTCAAACCCCTCAGGCTGCTTTACGTAAACTTCCTCCTTAAGCGATCCATGCAAGAAAGCAGTTTTGACATCCATTTGGTGTAGGCTCCATCCTTGAGTGGTAGCAAGAGCAATGATGGATTGGATAGTGGTGTATCAATCAACCAGTGCAAATATCTTGTCATAGTCTACTCCTTCATTTTGAAAGAAGCCTCAAGCAACGAACCTGGTCTTGAATTTTTCAACACTCCCATCAACTCCATGTTTGATTTTGTAGAGCCATTTTAAAGTGACCACTGACTTGTCCTTGGGTCTAGGAACCACATCCCAGACATCATTCTTCAAGATTGATTCATACTCCTCATTCATCATATCCTTCCATACTTGGTGCTTCACGGCTTCTTCAAACGTACATGGCTCAAATTGAACAATGGTACTCCTAGAGAAGTATTGCAAGTCATTGCTCGCAAAGAACTTCCTCCCACCTGATAGAAACCTTCAACCCTAAATCCAAGTGTAAATGCATCTTTCAGGTTCCTTTGCCAAACACGAACCTTCCCATCAACGAATGTAACCTTGAAACCTTTATCTTCCATTGCAGAAATAGAGACTAGGTTCTTTTTCAGATCATGTACATGAAACACTTCTTGTAAATGAAGGGTTTAACCTTGATTCAAGTGAACAATAACAGTCCCAATTCCTTTCATGGGATAAGTGGCATTATCCCCAAGTATAATCTCCATATTAGTCTTCTTTTCAATCAGGTTTGAGAGGGCCTCCTTGTACCCAGTGAAGTGACTTGAGGCACCACTATCAATCAACCAATGATCCAATGCATCCGGAGGAGAGGCAGTGGTGAGGGCAGAAATAAGATAAAATTCTTTTTGCTTTTCTACAACATTAACTTCTTCACACTTATAGTTTCTCGACTTCTTGGGAGGACGACCATTTCCATTTTGAGTAGTGGGAGCATTCATCTTTCCTTTGTTGTTGAACCTGTTGTTCCTTTGATTGCCATTGCCCTTGTAGTTGTCGCTATGGTTGTCGCCAACTCTTGGAGTATCCTTCTTGTGTGAACAATCTCTAGCAAAGTGGCCAAACCTATTGCAATTGTAGCATCTCCCTTTTCTTCCTTCTTTGAATCTCGGCTTGAAACCTTGAGTTTGTCTTCTTGGACCAGCATTGCTCTTAGCACGAGTGGAGAAGTCGATAGGATTGTTTCCATTTGAGGGCTTGTCTCTTTCCATCATTCCTTATTTCATCTTGAGTGCATCTAGCCAATAATTCATCAAATCTCGAAATCCTATCATTGTTGAGGATGGTACTGTTGAACACCTCCCATTCTCTTGTAAGGCCTCCAAGTGCAATAAGAGTGAGCTTCTTGTCACCAAAAACTTCTCCAATAGATAGGAGATCATTCTTGATTTTGGTAATCCTCATAAAGTAGGATTGAATGGATTCTCCTCTATCCATCTTGATGTCTTTCAACTTGTTCTTAAGAAAGAGAACTTGATTTGCATTATTTACTTTGAACATCCCAACCAGCTTGTCATACATGTCCTTAGATGTTTCCAAATCAGAAATATAAAATCAGAAATATAGACAACCAAAGGCTTGTGAATAGAATCAACAATGGTTTTCTTAGCTTTAAGCTCACCTTTCTTGTACTTGGTTTGTGCAGATGCAGATGCATTTGAAGGAGGCTCTATTATTCTTCCTTTGACATAGTCCATAGCATCATTTTCTTCCAAAGTCAAATCTAGAGACATCTTCCATGCATGATGGTCGATTTGTCCTTAAGCTTGTCCTTGGATTTGAAGTAAGATGTAGTCGTCATTGGGACTAGTTCCAAGTTTTTGTCCAACAGCTTCCCTTAGTGGTTGTATTTCTTCACTCTTGCTTGGGCTTTGTCTTCACCTAAGCTCTGATTCCATGTTAATTTAGATAACCATGGTATGTTCTATGCTTTAGCACAATTTACTTCAATGTTCCTTTAGCAGCCCAATGACAATTTCCAATTATTTTTAGTAGCAATCACATTAACTTAGTCACATTGACAGTAAATGCAAATATAACATAAAAACATGTACAGAAGACAAGCCAAGACAAGAGGACACATGATTTGGCGGACGCCAGAGAAAAACCCCAATGTGGGGAAAACCCTTTGATCAAATATTCTTATTATTATTCAAAAATTCAGCAGAGAAAGAGAATACATAGATCAAAATTCACTTGCCCAATACACAGTGAAAACAGCCCTGTCAAAATCAGCAGTCAATAGTAGTCAACTTCAGCCCTAACCAGAATGCCAATGCCAGTCAAATCAGCAACAAAACTTCCTCCAAGCAGCTCGGTCAACAGCAGTTCAATTCAGTCTTCAAGAAGGGTCAAAGTCAACCCAAAACAGTCCACAAAAACTCAGTCAACTATGGTCAAACTTCAGTCAGTCCTGCAGTCAACGCAAGTCAAACAGCCTTAATTGCCTCGCTTTTTGTACCAGAGAATGCCACCTCAAGAGAACGGAATTTTGCCCAGAAAAATGTGTCAAAGACAGTCAAACAACCCCTGGTCAATGCTGGTCGGCACTCTGAAATTTCAGCCTACAGTTTCACTTCTGAAATTCTGTCCTTCTATGCCACATGTGGGAGAGAGAGAGAGGGGCTGCCCAAGCTGTACGAACCAATCAAGAGAAGAGAGAGAGAAGAATGATGTGTATGTGTGATGTCCAAATGAAGAGAGAGGTCACTCCTATTTATACAATTCGTTGAAGGTGAGGAGACACATCCATTGGGCTTCTTGAGCCTACATTTGATTGAGGCTGACCTTGACAATTTGTGCATGAAAGAGAATAAATTCAAAATTCCACTTCTGCTTGTCCGAATGTGATGATCTTTACATCAAAATTGGACCTCTCGAAAAGAGGAATCCAATGCAATAATCATCTCCATCATATGAGCCGTCCCAAGGTGGAATTTAGCCCTAGTTGCCAATTTTAACAGCAATGAAAGAACCTTCCTCAACTAAGAGAGAAAGGCCAAGCAGGAGAAGGCACTGAAAAAAAGTGCGCAATAGAAGGAAGATATGTTTGGTTTATTTGTTATTGCAGTAAAGTCATCATCATAAGGTGTTTGCTGAAAAAGACTATAAGAATGCCCATAAGGAGAGTGAAAGCAAAATGGCTTCTACAGCAAAGTGAGAAAAAATATTGCCAGTCATGGGAGTTCAGTTACACCGGTGGAATTGAAAAATGAACATAAAGAATGGCAGAGTTCAACTAAATCTGCAATGGACAAGTCAGTCTCAATATAGGTCATAGCGGGCTCAGAAACCTTGTTTTTCAGCATCAGTTTGTTGTGCTTGAAAGGTGTAGAAGAAGTTCATTCTTAGACAAACCAAACTCTGTATTAAAATTATAGGTTCTATATTTTTCAGTCATTGGTCACTCCAATCCACTAATGAGTCAATAGAAGATAAGATGGTTAATGACTTGGCATTAACCATGCTAAATACAAGCGTTGTGGTCATCTTTGGTACATGATGCATTGAGAAGACAACTGAATGGCAAGTTGTGAAACTTGCTCTATTGTTGAATGGTTACTCCACTCAGAGGTGGGTTGCAAATATTTTCAGTAACTTACTTGGTTTAGATAAGTTGGCTGTGTTTTGGCACAAGCAGTCGTGTCTAGCATGACCTCTGAGCAGGGGTGATAAAGTAGATATTTACTTATAGTTTTGCATTGTAACTTACGAGTTTAAGCTAGGAGCTTATTTTTATAATAAATTCATGTTAGAAAGTTAAGGAGCTGTAATTAACTATTAGTTAAATGATAAATATTAAAATCATATTTAATGATCAGATGTTAGGAAATATAAAATAAAATTCACTCTCATTATGGCTCAGTACATGATTATCACAGCTTATGGGATATCTCACTGGTCAGCATTTTCTGCAATTTTGTACACAATTTCTGAGAAAATGATGCCTCTCTAAACTATATCTATAGAATTTTGATTCGTAAGTAACAATGTTACACAGAATGAATATATACAGCCTACATGAACAAAATCTCAGAGTCTCAGTAATTCAAGATAAAGTGCCAGTCTAAATCTATTAAACAATTTACTGCTGAATTAATTCATTGCAATAAAAGGTACCAACCACCAGGACTTGAGAGCATTGTAGGGGATTCTTCAATCATTGCTACTGCTTCTTCATCAGGAATTTCATAAGCTGCTGCATCATCAGTGTCTGGATGACCACTGATCATTATGTGCTCCTCACAACCATCCAGAAACCCTGTCGGTGTACAATTCATCACCTCCATAGCCATAATGTATATCGAATAAACACTTAACCAATAAATAAAAAAAGAGTCATTGCCTTCTAAAATGTGTCGCAAATGCTTGAGCATTTCTAACGATTCCAAAAAAAAAAAATCTACTGTCAATTAGATTGAAAGTTTGAGAAGTTGGAATCGTTCCCATTAGTAATTATTGACCAGACAAATACATGTTGCTTGGACTTCTCAGCAGTATATGTTTTTTGTAAGTTATAGGGGTTTAGCTCAGTATATCTTACTTGGACGTTGGATAGCGGTCTCAAAAGAAAGGGAAATAAGTTATAACCCAGATCGAAGCATAATAGAAATGAAAGAGATGCTAAATATAATTAAGTATAAAGCAAAACGAATGAATTAAAGTTTAAAAATATATTTTTCTCAACAGAAATGCAATAAAACCCATTGTGCCTGATATCAAAACATGGTGTTGAAATTTTGAAAATAAAATAACACTTATATGAACAAAGGATGTACAATGAGCATCAATCCAGAATTTGGAGAGCAAATAGTGCAAATAAGACTGATCGTGGTTGAAATTTTGAAAATAAAATAACACTTATATGAACAAAGGATGTACAATGAGCATGGATCCAGAATATGGAGAGCAAATAGTGCAAAGAAGACTGATCGTTTACTCTCTACGAAGCTAGTGAAGACATCACAATACAAGAAACACTTTGTTCCACAAAGACTTCAAACTTGTTCTCATAATTTCTCATGTCTGGATCTTATTCAAACTTCTCATTAATGATCCAACTCAAAGACCTGCAAAAGGTAACTAAATCCTTGTTATATCGAACTTTTAAGATATGGGAACAAAACGAAAAATCAAATACAGCACCCATTGGGTACCTGGAGAGTTGCCACATTATATTTAAGATAAAACTTGACAGTTAAACATGCTAGGTAGACAAAGCTCTTTAAGTTGAGACCAGCCCTGAGAGTGACTGATTACCCTCTCCAAAAGCAATTCAAGATGTCACAATATGATTGGCTGTATCTCTTCTATCAAATCATTATCTTGCACATAAACCAACTTGAAAGATAAAAGAAATTGCAGTTAGCTGAGAATAATTCTATACTCTCTCTTGCATGTCAAATTGAATATCATGAACGTAATTTTGTGGTCATATAAGAGCATTACAAATTTAAAAGCATGCTTCTGTCTATTGCATATTAAATTCAAGAGCATGGCATTCAGCTATTTTCATTTGTTCGCTTCTGGTATGTAAAATTGTTTGTGTAAAATGGCCATGTTGCAGAAATGTAAAGAAAATAAACATGCATATACCAAGCACTTGAATTTTTAAATGAGTTGGTGTCATTGAAATTGTATAGATTGTCTCTAAAAAATGGACCATAGCACTGCAAGACAACTTAATATGTAAAATCAAGCCACCAACAAAGGAGGGCACAATTCAACTCTCAAGAATATCATATCTAACTAAAAATCATACAAGAAACTTAGAAAAGGAAGAGAAGAATTAGCAAGGTCACAGGAATCACATGTCATACTCACTGAATCACAAGTTTGACTCAGGCCCAACCAGAAAATAGATTTTATGGTTCAGCCAAAGCCAAATACATGGTTGAACAAATTTGACTCATTCAGCACAAGTTTTACTGGTATGGATCACGGTTAATCGTGACTTAATCACAGCATTACTGAGTTTGATTCTATTTGACCAACTTAAACTCCGCCAGAAAACAATAAAACACCCCAAAACCCTGATTTGGCTCATTTTTTTTCCAAGGTGAATTTCTTCTTTGCCACAGTGACTGCAAGTGACAAATAACCCAAAAGCAGGTCACACTTATGCATCTAGAGCATCAAAACAAAGGGTGTATTTCGATGTTTTACTAAGCAAGTCACTGTTACAGCTTCTTTCTCACCCTTCAAGATACCTTTTCATAGTTTTTTCCTCCTTTCTTTGTCACTGTTACTTAAGGTGCAAAGCAACTACCCTTAAGGTTTTTTATTGGCTTTTGGAGGGTTTGTTCAGGTTTGTTTTTTAGGCTACTGCTTTTTCAGGGTTTCATGGTTGTTACCAAGCTATCCATTGTCAAATTTCATAACAGAGATTCACCAGAGAAGATAAACAGTGGCAGAACATTAAACCAAAACAGTAAAAATATAAAGAGAGGACCTTGCTTAGAATTACTGTGAAAAAGATTCCAGGATCATCTAAAGATAAGCTAATTATATTAGTGTCTAACAAATGACAACAAAAATAGGTCAATGGGACTGATGAGGGTAAAGGGAGCGAATAGGGCACAAGTCCACTGTCGAAATCCTCTTGAACCATCAGGAGGTCTTGTTGTATGATCTGGGGCAAATGTACAACCAAGAGATACTCCTAGTGTCTGAGGTCAAAAGAAGGAATCTTTGAAGGGATGTCTAGCTGCTCCTTTTGGACAAGGAGGAAATCCAACAAGCAAGGGGTACTCTAATTTGAGATCATCTAGAGCTGATTTCTCTAACATTTTGAGAACATGTGGCCTGATGTACAAACAGGTATTGTTGAGCCAGTCTCAATAATATCGGCTGGCCTCCCAAAGGGGGGCGCTAAGGAGAAACCTAAGGTCTCACAATTCTGTTGTCTGGTGTATTCTGGAACCTTGTCTATCGTTTGTTGCTCTGATCTAATGGATCAATGGGGATGTACAAGGTGATTGGTCTAGTCATCCCAAGGCGCTGCATGGCATACATGAGCTAAGATATGTGGCAAAAGATCTCCTTGATGAAGAGGGTGAAGCATCTTTGGTCTAGATGGCGCAAGAATTTACAAAGGGAACCCCCAAGTCCCTATAAATGAAATGATAGTGTCATCTGATCTCATAGTATAGGGTATTGGGAGAATTTGTCATTGATGTCAAAGGGTGAATGGGCTTGTACTTGTTGACAATTTGTGTGCACATTTCAACAAATTCGGTTACAACGACCTCCTAGAGTGATGGCCATTGTCATGCCATTTCATTTCATAGGTGACATACTTTGTGGGTCCTCCTGGTTGGAGAGAGTGATTTTTGAAGATCAATGCCCGAGATGATGGGTTTTGTACCAGATCTTGCCCCATTAATTTATGGCTTTAATATCTCATTTCAATAACTTCAAGAAAGTCAAAATCACTGACCAAAATCCAGGTGTCCTAATCAGCTTGAAAGAAGATGATGTGGAAATCAGAAAATTGATTTTTAGCTCCTCTTAAAAACAAGTCGCCCCCCCGCCGCCCGCACCCCCCGCACCCCACCCCACCCCACCCCAATACACATGTCAGTTCAATTGAACTATAGTATAAATAAGAGTCATGCCTCCGTTTCGGCTAGATAAACTCAGTGAAGTAAGAAGAGAAGAACTCATATTGAGAAGAGGAAAGTTCATCACATGAACCTAAAGGAAATTTGAAGGGTCACTTCATTGCTTTGATCTTTGTTTCGTATTAAGGGCTATTGGTGGATTTATAAAATTCCTTTGTAGCTATCCTAGAGAACAAAACTCTAGTCTATTCTTGAGCAAATCTTGGGTTATTTCTAGAATATAACTCAGCTACTCTTGTGGAGACCTAGAGCAAGCTCAGGCTAGTATATTCTAATTTGGTTTTTGGTACAAACTTCAGCCTGCTTTTGAAGCAGAACTCGACCTATATTAAAAGACCTTGGCCCTTATCTGTGAGCAAACCTTGGCCTAAAACTCAGAATGTGGAAACTCAAACCTGTAGCCCTCTGGAAGACTCGAACTTGAGGAAATTTGGACATGTGGCTAGTACAGAACCCAACCCTCTCTCTGTGGACTTCAACCCTGTGATAAAAGCAAACTCGGCCTCTCTTTTGTGACATACTTTGAGCTATCCCTGATCTCTATTTTCGGCCTTCTTTAGAAGACATTTTGGAGCAGAGTTAGGAAACGCTAAGTTTGAAGACCCTTTGGAGCTACTTCTAAGACCATCTTTGAAGTTGATTGGACCTGACTTTTGAAGAATCCTTGAAGCACTTTTGAAGCACTTTTGAAGCATCTTTGGAGCAGATTTTGGAGAGTCTTTTAGATACTTTGATATTGATTTTTAAGCAAGCTGGGGTAAGATCACTTATGTGTGATGTTATTGGTTAATTGTTTTGATACTTAAATTGTTGAAATGTACGAAATACTGATTCACCCCCTCAATAGTTCCAACAATTGGTACCAAAGCAAGTTACCCTTTGACATTCTAATCGTGAGCAGATATGGAAATGGAAGGCATCTCTTTATGAACAATTCCAATGTTTATCCACTATGGAGCAGTTGTATGGAAACCTACTTGGAAGGCTTTAGGAGTGGATGTTTGACTCTCCATCATAAATGGTTACAAAGTTCCTAAAAATCCTCCAACCGATGTTGATGAGAAGTTATTTAGCTGCAAATCAAAAGCTCTTCATACCATCATGGGTGGTTTGTCAAGAACCATTAATTCCAAGGTCACATGTACCACAGCCAAAGAAGTATGGGATAAACTTAAAACATTGTATGAAGGTGATGATAAAGTCAAGCAAGTCAAACTTCAAAGTATAGAACTTTGTTTGAAAATCTAGAAATTGATGAAAAAGAAGATGTTGCAATTTACTTACTCAGAGCAGATGAAGTTATTGTTAAAATTGGCAACTAGGGTCAAACTCCGTGTGGGTCACCTCATTTATGGCAGTTGATATTTTTCCTAGATCCCTCTTGTCGAGAGGTGTAGGATTGATCTAAAGATCATCCGATTCCGACAAGTATTTATGGAGATATGAATTTATTTGTAATTACTTGACAAATTGTAAAGGTCAACTAGCAGTTAAGTGTGTGGCACTCTTGCCCAACATTGCATATAAATAGAGGAGAGGTTGAGTCATTATCTCAACCAATGTTTTAAAACTCTGACTCGGCCAAGGGTCAACTCCGACACTGACTCCGACTCGGTATCGACTTGGTCGGCTCGATTTCGATTTCAATGACTCGGTCGTTGTGAAAAATACATTAAATATTTATTTTTTTTTAAAACACATAATTTTAAAGATTTTCATTCATGTTTCCAAACACACAGCATTAGAATATAGATAGAAGACAACATATGATCAAAGTAAGCTCATGAATATATCCATTATATCAAAATGGCACCCAGTGCACTATCCAATACATACACAATGATGATATAGAGATCAAAACAAAAACACATAACCAAGGAGGCTAGAAATGGCCCATACAACAAAAGCCTGTGACTAGTACTGTTGGCTACTGCTAGAGTTGCCAGCATCATCTGGCTCGGTGTTACTTGGGAGAGGGAGCGAAAGTGAGAAGCGGGAACGAAAACGGGAGCGAGAGCGACATTTTCAGAAGCTCCCAGTTTGGGAGCGAATCCCGGAGGAGTTCGACAACCAATGTCACTAACATCAAGGTACATAGAGGGATTGGTGCTCTTGATTAAATACAAGTTCCATACCCTAATACATGACAAAATTCAATGGAAACATTGCAATCCCCCAATCTTGAAATCCTGAAAAAACTGATAAGTCTGCTGGATTTTGAATGAAATCTAAAATTCTACTTTCTCCATATGAAATCCAATGAGCCCGGAACCACTCTCAAACATCCTGAGTCATTTCATGGTAATGTTAAAAATTTAAGTAAAAGGATAAAAATGAAGATTGAGGAGAATGTCACTTTTACTTTAAGAATTTAACATTACCATGAACAGCATATCAATACTAGGGATTAGAGTCAGACAGGGAAACCCATGAGTCAGACAGGGAAGCCCAGGGAGTCTCCAAAAATGAAATTTCAAAAGAAAATGTCGCTGAAGTGACTTGATCGGCCGCTATTACCGAGCCAGCCGAATCGTTAGCCAACTTGGTCGGCTCGGTAACAACCGAGCCAGCTGGTTCAGTTCAAAGGCCGAGTCAACCCGGTTGGGCTATGACTCGGACCAACTCAGCCAAATCGGAGTCAAAACGACCGGTTTTTAAAACGGTGATCTCAACTCATCTCATCCTCTCATCTCTTCCTTGTCTCTTGGGTATACAAAGGAAGGAGGACGCAGATCTCACGTGGGAAAAAGGACGCAGCTAGGGCAGCATTGGAGGAGGACGCAGATCTCACGTGGGAAAGAGGACGCAGCTAGGGCAGCATTGGAGGAGGACGCAGTTAGGGCAGCAAGAACGCAAGAAGGTGCAGCAAGTGGTTTAGGCCTGCATTGACCAGCATATTGCCTCCACTGACTGCAGCCTTGTGTGGGCAGCCTCTCCTAGGCTAGTCGAAGTGTTGAACAAGTCTGCATTGACTGTTTGAGGGCACATTTATAACAGCGTTGACTGGTTAGGGTTGGTTGCAGTATGTTGTAGCATTCACTGTTGTTTTGACCATCTTACCTTGACTGTTTTGGGCTACCACTACTTTTGCTGGAGACCAAGTTCTCCTAGGTTGTCTTGAGGACATTTTGGGAGCTGATTGATCCCTTTTGCTATTGTTGTTCAAGGGTTTCATTACTACTGTTGAAAATCACTGATTAGTGATATTGTACTATCTCTCTCTCTGTTGAATTATTGAAGATAAAAGAAGATTTGATCAAAGGGTTTCCCCGCATTGGGGTTTGTCCCTGGCTAGCCACCACATCTGGTGTCTCTTGTCTTGGCTTGTTTTCTGTCGATCTTTTAATGTTTTATCGACACTTTACTTTATGTTTATGTGATTGCTAAACAATGGCTAATAAAAAGAAAAGAAGCAAACTGCTCTAAGCATAGAACATACCCTAATTTAACATGGTATCTGAGCAGTAGTGAAGACAAAGGCCAAGCAAGAGCAAGAGCAAGAGCAATCACCCAAGGCTGTTGAAGCTATCTTAAAGAAGTCATGGGGTCCTCAGCACACTTTTCTGCTGAAGACAAACTCCATGAGAAGTCTGACTATCACGGATGGAAGATGTCTCTCGATCTAAAATTAGAAGAGAAAGAAGTGTTGGACCATGTGCGAGGCAAGATTGTTGAGCCTCCATCAAATGCATTCGTTGTTGCTAGGAACAAATGGACCAAGCAAGAAGTCAAAGCAAGGAAGACCATCTGGGATTCATTATATCAGGTCGAAGGAAGTCCATTAGGTGTCATGTCTTGTGACACATCTCTTAAGTCCAAACTATGGCATCGAAGGTTTGCTCACCTTCATTATAAAGCTCTACCTAATGTGAGAAAAATGGTGACCGAGATGCCTAAATTCATATTAGAGCAAGAAGGTGTATGTCTGGGATGTGCCAAAAGAAAGCTCAAAAGTGAATCCAATGAGTTCCATGACTTTTGCAAAGAAGTTGGCATTAAGAGGGAGACTATTACACCATATACTCTTGAACAAAATGGTGTGGCGGAAAGGAAGAATCATACGATTGTGTAAGTTGTCTGTGCTATGCTCCATGATCAAAGACATCCGAAGTTTCTATGGGCCGAAGCTGCAAATACCACCATATATGTAAAAAACTAATGCCCTCATCAAGCATTGGGTTCCAACACTCCCGAAGAGATGTTCACTGGTAAGAAACCTGACGTATCTCATTTTAGAATTTTTGGAAGTCCTGTATATTTTCATGTGCCGAAGGGGAAAAGGAATAAATTGGGTGCATCTAGAAAGAAAGGAATCTTCGTGGGCTATAGCGAAAATTCTAAGGGCTATAGAGTCTATGTGGTTGGTCAAAGGGAAGTTGAGATTAGCCATGATGTCACCTTTGACGAAGATATGGCTCTTGGCAAAGTTGACAATCTTCCTACTCTAAGGGGATCTAAAGAAGTTGACACTAGGGAATTGAAGGAAAAGGAAGATGAGATGATGCCCGATGTGGAAGAACTTATTGATCCCCCTCCACAAGAGCCCTCCTCTTCTAGAAAGAGGCCTTCATGGCTTAGGAGGACACTTGATGATGTTGAAGGGCACATTACACCCAAGGGAACCTTTCGGGAAAGTAAGAAGTTGACCAGGTATCAAGGATACTTGACAATCATGAGCGCAATCATCCAAAATGAGCCTTCGTCATTCGCAAAAGCTATCAAGCATCAAGTATGGAAGGATGCTATAACTGAGGAATATGAGTCCATCATGAAAAACGATGTCTAGGATGTGGTCCCCAGACCCCAGGACAAAGCAGTTGTCACTTTGAAATGGCTTTACAAGATAAAGCATGCAGTTGATGGAAGTGTGGAAAAGTATAAGGCTCGTTTTGTCGCTCGTGGCTTCTCTCAAAAGGAAGGTATAGACTATGACGAGATATTTGCACCTGTTGCCCGGATATACCACCATCCGCTCGATCATAGCCCTTGCTACTTCGCAAGGATGGAACTTACATTAGATGGATGTCAAGACTACGTTCTTGCATGGTTCAATCAAAGAGAAAGTCTATGTGCAACAACCCGAAGGATTTGAGATTCATGATCAAGAATCTCATGAGTACAAGTTGAAGAAGGCCCTCTATGGGCTGAAGCAAGCACCACGAGCGTGGTATGAGAGGATTGATAGCTACTTGATGAAGCTGGGATTCACTAGGAGTGAAGCCGACCCTAACCTTTACTTTAAGATTGAAGATGACAACCCTCTCATACCAGTGCTGTACGTTGACGACGTCTTTCTAACAGGGGCAGACCCTCTCATTCACAAATGTAAGAGGGAGTTGGTTTCTGAGTTTGAGATGAAGGACCTAGGACTGATGCACTATTTCCTAGGACTAGAAGTCTGGCAAAAGCCAGGGGAGATTTTCTTATCTCAAGGAAAATATGTGGTGAAGATATTGGAGAGATTCGGTATGGTGGACTGCAAGCCCGTAACTACCGCGATGGAGCTTGACTTCAAGAAGTTAAGCAGTATAGTTGACGGACCTGTTTTACAAAATGCTACCGAGTATCATCAACTCGTCGGAGCATTGATGTTCTTGGTGAACTCCCGTTCGAATATATGCTTTGCAATCAACACGTTGAGTCAACATATGGTTGAGCCTCACCACACAACATTGGATTGGTGCCAAGAATCTGTTGAGATATCTCCGTGGCACAATCACTCATGGGTTGAGATACACTGTCGGAGATGTGAGACTACTTGGATATACTGATGTTGATTGGGCAGGCAGTGTGGTAGACCGAAAGAGCACTTCCAGGTGTTGTTTCTCTTTGGGATCTGCCTTCATATCCTGGATGAGCAGGAAGCAGAAGTTGGTAGCTTTGGGCAACGCCAAGGCAGAGTACATTGCTGCTAGTATGGCCTCTTGTGAGGCGGTCTAGTTGTGAAAGCTCTTCAATGAGCTATTTGGATTTACATTGGATACCACCATGATCCTGTGTGACAACCAGAGCGGGATGCATTTATCAGAGAATCTCGTATTTCATGATCGCTCCAAGCATATCGATATCAGGGACCACTATATTCGGGATATGGTGAAGCGGGGAGCAATAAGGCTCCAACATATCGGTACATATGAACAAGTCGTTGACATTTTGACGAAGCCACTGGCAAAGCTCAAATTCTTAACTTTCCGAGAACGACTTGGTGTCATTCAGAGACCCTCTTATGAAGGTCGAGTATGATGTATTGAGCTCTGGGAGTTCCAGGGGGGCACGGGGTACTTCTAGAAGCAACATGCGACCAAAGGGCAACTCACCATCCCTTGGTGGTGCACTACGTACAGGGTGAAAGGTTCAACCTTTCCTTGTGACACACCGTGGCGATTGTAGGACAGGATGATTAGTTCTCCTATGGGCCAGGATGATTAGTTCTCCGTGGCGACTGTAGGACAAGATGATTAGTTCTCCTATGGGCCAAGATGATTAGTTCTCTGTGGTGACTATGGAACAGGAATATTAGTTCTCCTGTGGGCTAGGATGATTAGTTCTCCTGTGGCGACTGTTGGGCAGGATGATTCGTTCTCTTGTGGACAGTATGACTAGTCTCCTGTCGAGGCATCCTATCCATGCAGTCTGGGACTCATGGGATGTACATCTCATCTGATCAATGAGCAGGGAAATGGGGTTAGGGACCATAGTAGTACTATCAGTGGATGAATCGTTGTATCTACCGTACTCCCTATGCTAGGATGACCTCCATTGATCTGGGATCAATGGTACAATCTGGGATCAGTGAGAGTAGTATGACAATCTCTAAGACTGACTTCGGGTCAATGGAGGATGGTATGATACATCCTCGATCATTTCTTCTTCTTCATAGTTAGAGCAGAGCAGGGCCAAGCTGTGCATGGCAGTGCATTTGATGGCTAGGATAGTGGCAACCATCAGACGAATTGCAGATGGAGTTCTCCCTAGTTGAGAGGGAAGTGTTAAAATTGGAAACTAGGGCCAAACTCTATGTGGGTCACCTCATTTATGGTAGCCGATATTTTTCCTAGATTCCTCTTGTCGAGAGGTGTAGGATTGATCTAAAGATCATCCGATTCCGACAAGTATTTATGGAGATATGAATTTATTTGTAATTACTTAACAAATTGTCAAGGTCGGCCATCCGTTAAGTGTATGGCACTCTTGCCCAGCGGTTGCATATAAATAGAGGAGAGGTTGAGTCATCATCTCAACTCATCTCTTCCTTGTCTCTTGGGTATACAAAGGAAGGAGGACCCAAATCTCACGTGGGAAAGAGGATGCAACTAAGGCAGCATTGGAGGAGGACGCAATTAGGGCAGCAAGGACGCAGGAAGATGCAGCAAGTGGTTTAGGCCTATGTTGACCAACATATTGCCTCCATTGACTGCGGCCTTGTGTGGGCAGCCTCTCCTAGGCTAGCCGAAGAGTTGAACAAGTCTGCATTCACTGTTTGAGGGCACATTTATGACAGCGTTGACTGGTTAGGGCTAGCTGCAGTATGTTGTAGCATTCACTGTTGTTTTGACCATCTTACTTTGACTATTTTGGGCTACCACAAGAAGACCAAACAACATATGTGTTTTAGACCAAGTAGAGCGGAAGAAAATTTCAACCAAGCAAAAGAGCAGTAAGAACAACAAAGAAGGAAAGGATAAAAAGGTAAAAGTCATGTTGAGTGCAATATGTTTAGAGGGGGCAACACCAAAGACGAGAGTCACCCTTTGCCATTTATGTCAAAGGGGAAGAGAAAGAAAATGTAGTATGAAGACGAAGGATGAGAAGCATGGATACAAGGGGAGCATGCATGTTGACATCGATGACAAAGGAGTAGATTGTTGGATAAATTTGTCATTGATGTCAAAAGGGTGAATAGGCTTGTATTGTTTGACGATTTGCATGCACATTTCAATGAATTTGGTTACAAGGACCTCCTAGAGTGATAGCCTTTGTCAAGCCATTTCATTTGATAGCTGGCACATTTTGTGCGCCCTCCTAGTTGGAGAGATATTATTTTTTGAAGATTAATGCCCCAGATGAGTGGGTTTTGCACCAGATCTTGCCCCATTAATTTATGGATTTAATATCTCATTACAATCCCTTAAAGAAAGTCAAAATCATTGACCAATATCCATGTGTCCTAATTAGCTTAAAAGATGATGACATGGAAATAAAAAAATTGATTTTTAAGCCTTCCCCAATCAAGTCAACTCAATTGAACCAATATAAATAAGATCCATGCCCCCATTTCAGCTAGACAAACTCAATGAAGTAAGAAGAGAAGAACTTAGACTGACGAAGAGTAAAGTTCATATCTCATGAACCTAAAGGAAATTTGAAGGGTGAGTTCATTACTTTAATCTTTGTTTTGTATTAAGGACTATTGGTGGATTTTTTAGATTCCTTTGTAGCTATCTTAGAGAACAAAACTCGGTCTATTCTTGAGCAACTCTTGGACTATTTTTAGAACACAATTCAACCACTCTTGTGCAGACGAAGAGCAAACTCTACCTTGTATCTTCTGAGCTAGTTTTTGGTACAGACTTCAACCTACTTTTGAAGTAGTCCTTGACCATATTAACAAACCTCGGCCCTTAGCTGTGAGCAAACCTTGGAATCAAACTTGGGCTGTGGAAACTCAGACCTATGGACCACTTGAAGACTCAAACCTGAAGGAATTCAGGGTGATGTGGCTAGTACACAAATCAGCCCTCTCTTTGTGGATTTCAGCCCTGTGATAAAAGCAAACTCAGCCTCTCTTTTGTGACAAACTTTGAGCTATCCTTGATCTCTATTTTCGGCCTTCCTTAGAAGACATTTTGGAGCAAAGTTTGGAATTGTTTTTTATCTAAGTTTGAAGACCTTATGAAGCTACTTCTAAGACCATCTTTGAAGTTGATTTGAGACCATCCTTGGAGCATTGTTGAGGACACTTGGAACAGTCTTTCTAGAGCTTCCTTTGCAGACAATCTGGAGCAGACTTGAAGACCTTTTGTAGCAGACTTTTAAAACATTTTGGAGCAAACCCTAAAGACTTCTTGGAGCAGCATTTGAAGCATCATATAGCAATCCTTGGGAGAGTCTTAGGAGCAGGTTTTGAAGCAAATATTTTGGACATGACATTGAAGAACCTTGGAAGCACTTTTGATGCATATCCAGAGCAGATTTTGGAGAATCTTTTAGAAGCAAAATTTGATATTGATCTTGAAGCAAGCTCGGGTAAGATCACTTGTGGGTTTGATGTTCTATGGTATGCACATCTTAGTTGAACTATTTATATGACAAAGGGTAGAATTGAAGTTGTTTGAGAGTTGTAATTAGGCCATTATCATTAGAGCAGGAGCCCAAGAAGAACTTATTTTATCTTTTATTCTTGAGAGTAGCAGGGTGGTGCTAGCAAAGGAAGTTGTAGCTTCCTTTAGGAGGTTGTCGCTTCCTTCCAGCAGAAGTTGGGAAATCTTAGGGTTGTAGCTGGTAAACACATAGGGTCTTCACGCTCACTACCTACACCTTAGTCCTTCAAGGCCACAACAATTTGAGACTTCTTGCCCACTGCTACTCCTCGACTACTTAGGGACTTCTTCCCATTATTGTCTTCTTGCGCTGCTCCAATGAAGACAAACATAAGGCAGGCGGGCTGCCACATGTCACTATCAAACGTCCTTCTTTGCATAATGAACTTGGGCTATACCAAACTACTCCCTTGGCTTATCAGACCTTGAGCTCCACAATCTGCCACTTCTAATAGCCCTAGTGTCCTTCATAAGGTCTGCACTTAGGGCACACAAGAACACGTTCACGTTGCCCTCTAACAGTCCACAAGTATCCTTCAAATTTGTCCTCTTCTGGGACACCATCCACTAGCATCAAATCAGCATAAGTACATCAACAAATACATACCTTTGGTTGTGTGCATATTGTTGTATGCTCACTCACTGGTTAGGGCACCCAACAGACTTGCTATAACCCTTCAAAACTATACCAACAATCCACTAGTATTTGCGGCCTCTCTCCCACACAAGTTTGCTCCCCTTCGCTACTTCTTTTGGAGGCTTGTTCTAAATTTTAAGGGCTTTTGGCCCTCTCAATCACCACCTACAAATCTCGGCCAAGTCTGTAGTCAAAGATAGGGATTGTGACTTATCAAAACAGGGAGAAAGACCTCCTAACACCCACGCAGAAGCGCCCAAATCTTGCCTCAAAGCCTGCGGCTTCCCTCTTACAATTTTCGGACTAGCATTGGACACAAAATGGACTTCAAACAGCCTCTAGATCCCACGCCCTTGTCCTCCTCTTCTTATGGTTGCTTCAGAGATGTATTTCTTATGCGAAGATGCACTTTGGATGTGCTTCTAAGCCTCCACACATTCTCGTATATATACACTTCATATGGGCTTCAACAAACTATCATTTAGAGCACATTAAACACTTAGTCGACCTAACTTATGTGCCATAAGCCCACCTCTCACATAAATAAATTCATAACTCCAAAACTAAATGTCATTCCTCAGTGATTTTCGCGTCCCCTAGCTCCTCTTAAGGTCCTCTGTCATCTCCAACGGCTACATGCCAAAATCTCGTTGTGGTTTCACACCCACAAGCTTGGGTGCAAAGCCTACACCTTGGGTTCTAGGCCCACAAACCACTTTTGTGGAGCTCCTTACCCCAATCCTCAAACCCTAAGGCTTGGAGTACCTCCCAAGCTACTAATCTCAACACTCCTTAGTGAGGGAGGTACATTCCAAGACTAGGAAGTAAGTTGTCATCATCATTGTCACTGCTTACAACACTCGCCCAACTCATAGCACTCATCACTGCAGCAAACCATATAGTATGACCTACGCCCTTCTCGAAAGTGTCACTATCACTGGAAGCCTCCTGCTTCTTCTTCTTCTCCTGAAATGCTTTCAGGTCTCTCCATGATTCCTTTTTGCTAGATGTCGAAGCACCCTTGCTCCTCACTAACCTCGTGCTCTTCTTGGGTTGCACATTCTCCTTATTTTGCTTGCCCTTCATTCTTGCTACAAGTGTCACATCATCATCTGAAGCCTTCTTGTTCGAATGAAAATCCTCGTCTCGCAACTCTTCCTGAATGATGTCATCCCACAACCTGTTCCAGTCTAGTAGCTTGTCCCTGGCAACGATTCCTTTGATGAACGGCTTCCACTTTGGAGTAAACCCCTTAAGGCAATCCTCACCATCTCAGAATCTATAACAGTGACACTAACGGCGATAAGCTCAACTCGAACTTGAGACAACCTTGTCAAATACGATGTTACCCCTTCACCCTATATCATCTTGGTGGCCTTCAACTTATCCTCTAATACCAATACCTAGTTCTCGTTCTTATTCTGAAACAAATTCAGAAGAGCCTCCCTATCCTCATGCGCAGTGTTCTTCCCTGTCAGATGAGGTATTAAGAAGTCATTGACACTGTCTAGGATGATCAACTTCGCCTTCGTATCCATCTCTTCATGTTGAAATTTAGTACCGGAGGACAGGTGGTTCCCTTAGGCTTTGATCTTTGGCCTAGGGAAAAGCATTGTTGATAATATCGGTGATATATTGGCGATATTCGAAAATATCGCGATATTTTCGGCAAAACGATATTTTCTGTTTTGAAAATATTGCGATATTTTCTGTTTTGAAAATATCGCGATATTTTCAAAATATCGGCAAAATATCGGCTATATTTAAAAATTTGAAAATTTTATTTTTTATGCTTGTCGATATTTGCCAATATTTTCGCCGATATCACCGATAAAATATTTTCTGGACCCTCGTCGATATTTTCTCGATACCGATATTATCAACACTGGGGAAAAGTGTCCAAAAGATTTTTATTTTTCTCCTAAAGTGACTTTTTAATTTTTATAAAATTAAAATCTAATTTAAAAGTGACTTTAAGTGATAAAGTTACTAAGTCTAATTTTAAAGTGACTTTTATAAAGTCAATGAAAAATTAAAAAGGAAAAGTGACTTTGGAAATAAATGACTAAGTGGGTCTTTATTAAAATGGTGTGAATTAAAAAATAGAAAGTGAGATTTAAATGTGCATTTAATCTCAGCCATTGATCTAAATCTATCTCAGCCATTGGATTTAGGGATCACCCAAAAGTCATTTAGGGTTGGGTTAAGGGAGGAAAAGGAGGAAAAGATCATTCATTCTTTCATGAGCAGATTGGGAGAAGGAGAGCAAGAGAGCAAGGGAGATTTCTGGACAGGAAGGAGAAAGAGGCAGCAGTTTGGCACACATACCAAGGCAGCTCTTCAGCAAATCTGTACAACATAAAGAACAAGCAGAAAAAGCTTATTTTTGCTGAGAAAACAGAGAAAAACTGATTTTTGGGCACGAATTTCGAGGAGACAAATTTCGGCACAGAAATCAAGGTCTGTTCGTACAATCTGTACGGTCGTCCGTACTGTCTGTACATCCGTACGGTCCATACAGCAAGTTTCCAGATTGTCTGTTGGGCTGAAAACAAATAAGTTTGTTTGCTGGAAAAATTTGTTTTGCTATAATTTTTTTTCTGAAAATTTTCACTGTAAAAGGCATTTTCCATAAATAAATAAGAGCTCTCAAACTGGTTTTCCCCAAGAGTTGTAGGGGGTTTTTCCAAGGTCACATTGACCAAAAATATCAGTGTTTGAATGTGTTTTAATGGCTGTTTATTATTGCTGATTTTTATTTCTGCAATTTCCAGCATTCTGTAAAATTTCCAGAATTTGTGTTTTCGGACAAAAAAAATAAAATAAAATAAAATAAAAAATAAAAATTATTTTTCAGCTTGTTAAATGTATGGTTATGGGAAAGGGCATTTAATTATATGGGAGAAATAAGGAGAAACTTAAAACCGGGGTGGGAAAACAGAAATTTTTACACTTCATACACTTCCAACTCCTTAGGGTTAATTGTCTTCTTGGGTGCTTTCTCAGCAAAGTCCCAAATACTGTTCACCATCAGAACCCTCTTGATCTGTTCCTTCCATGGACTATAGTTGGACAGCCCTTCAAACTGGTCCTCCTACCAAAGACCGACCTGCAACTTCGACATTGCTACGAGCCCTTCAACAACAATTTGATGAACTCCCTCTTAGGTTGTACTTCGCATGTACACTATAATTCACTGACCCTTCAAAGTAGCTATGATACCATGTTGTTTTTCCACAATATTGAGGTTTAGGTTAGAATCTTACGATCACTAACACTACTAATCCAAGTATCACAACAAACTACTTTGCACAATGGAACAATATACAGAAGTAAATCTACTAGTGCACAAAATATACAACCCTTTACGATTTTACAACCCAACTTCATTATATTAATAAAAATTTGATAATACAACTATTTAAGGCTCTCTTACTAGGGATAATGAGCCTCATACATCCACTAGTACAAGAATACAAGAACAAGATACATCGATGATCTCGCTGATGTAGTCAACAATCACAGCTCCTTTCTCATATCCTGAACACACTGTGGGTCCTTCGCTCCCATTCCGCAGCATTGCCTCTATCAATGTACCAACTCCTTTAGGCCACTAAACGCGACTCTCCAATCTGCCTTCTAGCTGATCATAAATCCATCTAAGACCAACACATAGGGTCCTCGCGCTATCTAGTTGCTCCTTAGTCTTTCAAGGCCACAACACTTTTGAGACTTTTTTCCCACTGCTACTCCTCGGCTACTTAGGAACTTATTCCCACTATTGTCTTCTTGCACTACTCCAATGAATACAAACATACACTATCACTGTCAAACGTCCTTTGCACAATGAAATTAAGCTATACAAAATTGCTCCTCTGCATTATCAAACCTTGAGCTCTACAATCTAGCACTTATAGCAGCCCTAGTGTCCTTCCTTAGGTCTGCACTTAGGGCACACAAGTGACAAGGAACACTTTCACGCTGCCCTCCAACAGTCCACAAGTGTCCTTGAAATCCATCCTCTTCTAGGACACCATCCACTAGCATCTAATCAACATAATTACATCATCAAATACATACGTCTGGTTGTGTGCATATTGTTGTAGCTCACTCACTAGTTAGGGCACCCAACAGAGTTGTTATAAGCCTCCAAAACTGCTCCAATAGTCCACTAGCAGTTACGGCCTTTATCCCACACAAGTTTGCTCCCCTTCACTGCTTCTTTAGGAGGTTTGTTCCAGATTTTAAGGGCTTTCAACCCTCTCAATCACCACCTACAAATCTCGGCCAAGTCTCAATCAAAGACAGGGACTGCAGCCTTTCAAAACAGGGAAAAAGACCTCCTAACACCCACGCACAAGCATCCAAATCTTGCCTCAAGGTATGTGGATGCCCTCCTGCAATTTGCAGACCTGTATTGGACATAAAATAGACTTCAAACAGCCTCTAGATCCCATGCCCTCATCTTCCTCTTGCTGTGGCTGCCTCAGAGATGTATTTTTTAGGAGATGATGCACTTTGGATGTGCTTCTAAGCCTCCACACCTTCTTGTATATATACACTTCCTATGGGCTTCAACAAACTGTCATTTGGGGCACATTAAACACCCAATCGACCTGACTTATGTGCCACAAGCCCACCACTCAAATAAATTCATAACTCCAAAACTACATGTCCTTTCTCAGTGATTTTCATGTCCCCTAGCTCCTCTTAGGGTCCTCTATCATCTCCAAAGGTTACATGGCAAAATCTCCTTGTGGTTTCACGCCCACAAGCTTGGGTGCAAAGCCCACACGTTTGGTTCTAACCCCACAAACCACTTTTGTGGCGCTCCTTCCTCCAAACCCCTAACCCAAGCTACTAATCTCAACACTCAAAGTCATAAAGAATTTTGGGCCTGATAATTGCCTCCATGAGGTAGAGTTTAGTCGAGGTGTCTTGAAATTGCCCCTTGAAGTATTGTCTCTCAACGAGTGTCAGGGAAACACACCATTTACAGAGTCAAGGATGGAGGACCTGCCACAAACCAAAGTGAAGCCCCATGAACTAGACAACCAGGTAAGTGTAAGTCAGAGAGGTTTCAATCTGTCCCTCAATAGTAGAATTGTAAGTCAGTAAGACAGCTCTTTGATGCATTGAATATCAATAATCAAAGCCATAGTTTTACCCACTTTGACCATTAGCTTCTGAAGATCACAAAAACTAGACAATGTGTCAAATTGTCTCTGTAAGCCCTCAGGAGTAAAGGCCAACAAGACCAAGTCATCAACAAATTGGAGCTAGGAAATTAACACCTGATGTAGAAGACAACAATCACCCTCAACTCAATAAGACACAGTGAGTTTAGGTCCAACGACCAAGGCAAAACCCACAAGGGGAAACCCAACCAGATTCTTCTTCTATTACAAAATTAAATGTTCAGCAGATATACAAAATACAATGGAAGAAAGAAGAAGTTCACCTAAATCGGAAGATCTCTGATAGCAATAGCTGATGCAAACACTGAATTACTTTGGCTCACCAAGTTTTGCTCTTACCCTTCAAGACTCTCTCTCTCAATTCTTCTCTAGTCTCTTTAGTTCTCTCTTTCTCAAGTTCGTACTCTCCTTTCACAATGCACAAGTGAGTAGTAGAGAGGATGGGAGGCACAAATATACAGGAAGACCAAGAAGGTTGAATTCATGAAGGAGTAACTCTCATGTCTTGAGAAGAAGTTACATATTGCCAAAAAGGAGCGTAACTTATGCCATCAAGAGGGTGTACACATGCCTTCGTAATTCGAGCCATTAAGGAGAAGTGTAACATATGCATTAAAGAGGTGTAAAAGGAATCTTTTTATGACGAGTCGTTAAAGTGTGTAAGAGAGTGTAAGAAGTGTGTAAGAGCATTAAAGAGAGAAAGAAATGAATCCATTAAAAGAGAGAGAGAGAGTAATGTATCATTGAATGAGTTCGATTTGCTATCAAGGAGAGAGATGTGAAGTGGCATGATTTAGTGCCTAGTAGAAGAGGTGACATGTAATTCCTCTTTAGATAATATTATAGTATCATAAGTGTAATAATAATAATATTAATAATATTGATGATTAAATTAAAAATTAGACGATTTAGATTGATTAAGGATAAATTAAGTGATTTTCCATCATCTACACATGATTACAACTTGAAATTTGAAGCAAGGTGGCTTACCAATTTTGGAAAGGCATGGCTGCAATTATAGACATGATTTTCTATATTTAGAAAGTCACTCTAGAATAATCTGAAATGTTATTTTATTCAAGCAAATTCATCCCTTAGCTGCCAATTTTCAACAGCACAAATCCCAAGGCAATATGAGAACTAATTGCAGATCGTATGACTGAGAATAAGCAATCCACACAGCAGTGAAGGGGCACAAAAATCAAGGCAGGGAAAGAGCACAAATTTCTAGTGTTGTACTGTACAACAGTTGTTTGCATGCTTTCGAGGCAATTTTGACACTGACTTAGTGCTTGTACAGACTGTACAAGCTGTACAATTTGGACAACATAGGGCACGCGCTTCGAGGTAGGCTGTACAGCTGATTTGGGGGCTACTTTGTGGATCAGAAATCGAGATAAATCTGTCATCTCAGTGTTGGATTAATTCTGTTGTGTAAACTTTGATTGCTGAAGCATCTCAAACTGGTTTTCCCTCCAGGGTTTTTCCAAAGACTTTTGCCTAAAAATTTCTGAGTACAATTTCATGGTTTGTTGAGTTATTAGCTGATTTAAAAGTTCAGAATTTGTCATCTGTGTTGCTTTTCATAAAAATCAGAATTGAATTTGTTAAGTGAATGCCATGTTCTTAGTGTAATTTTATTGGAATTGCAACCTAAGTATTGACAAAGTGTTTGATGAAAGAAGAGAAATTTGAATTCTAGTGAAATTTCTGAGTGGTTTCTTACAGAGGTTACAGATGGGCATTGTTTGGAGCACTTGCCTCAATATAAGGAACATTTGATTTTGAATCTAGAGCAGGAATTGGTGGGAGCAGGTTGAAGAAATGTGAATGTGTTAAAATTGGCAACTAGGGCCAAACTCCACATTGGTCATCTTAATTATGACAGCTGATATTTTTCTTGGATTCCTCTCTCCAAGAGGTGTAGGATTGATCTAAAGATCATCCGATTCTAACATGTACAAATGAAGTTATGAATTTATTTTGATTATGGTCAAATTGTCAAGGTCGGCCAGCAAACTTATGTCGACTCAGAAGCCCAACAGTCACATCTATTCATCCTCAACGTTGCATATAAATAGAAGGTGACTTAGCCTCATTTCGACACACTCATCTTCACACTTCTCTCTCTCTCCTCATTGATTGGGTACAGATTTCTGGGCCTCTCTCTCGTCCGAAATTTCAGGGCAGTTTGACCAAGCATTGACTAGCATGTGTTGACCAATGTTGACTGCAGCTAGGGCTGACCGCAGGTTGTTTGACAAGTTTTGAGTGGGCTGTTTTTGGGCTGATTTGAGGGCTGATTCATCTTGCTGTTTGGAGGCCGAAGTTGACTGAAGTTGACCAATTTGTTGAGGGTCAAATCTGCTCTGTTAACCAGCGTTGACTTTTCTGGTTATGGCTCCTCTGCTGCTGTTATAAATTATCAGATTTGTACAATATACTATCTCTCTCTGCTGAACTATTGAAGACTAAAAGAATATTTGATCAAGGGTTTCCCCACATTGGGGTTTGTCCCCAGATGGTGTCACATCTTGTGTCCTCTTGTCTTGGTTTGTCTTCTACTGTTTATGTTTATGTTCTATCTGCATTTTACTATTATGTTGATGTGATTGCTAATCTGAATATTGATATTGGGCTAATAAAGAAATTGAAGTAAAATTGCTCTAAAGCATAGAACATACCATTGTTGCCTAAAATTAACAGAATGGCCATAAAAGAAATGAAGCAGATTTTCCTATAGATCTTATGGAACAGAGATTAGAAGGGTGGTCCACTGATGGTAATCCTATTAAGGGAAAAAGTCCAGGAATATTGGATGTAAGAGACATCTTGAAAGGCGTATGAAGAAGGACGTTTAACAACAATACAGCAACGGGAAGTTCAACGATCTTCTAACAAATATGATTGCAATTAATGAGCAATTTCGTGAACTTGGTCATCTGGTCAACCAATTGGAATTTTGTAGTAAATATTAGGAATTCTAATGTAAATACCGGAAGGAAGATTGTTGATGACTGTGTGGGGAGCCAATGATCAGCTTCACTTAGACATAATACAGTGTCTGCATTTGGTCCTATGTATCATGTTCATGACAGAAGCGACTTGCCAAGAATGGAAGCAGGCAGTCATGCATTTGTCTAAATTATTTGAATTTTGCCATGCAAAGAAAGATGAGAAGACTGTGTGCCCACACAAGCATGCAGAAGGTGTTGTCCCTTCAATCTGGTATAAGAGATATATGATTTCAATTGTCAGCCTTCAATGAATAAGACCTGCCTTGCAGAAGTGGTTAAGAGGAAGGCTTTGTTGAAATTGTATATGGGGCGGGCAAACTGGGTAGCAGAAAAAATGGCTAGAATGAGAGAGACTAAAGTGATCAAACAGGAACAGCATTTAAAACATATGCTTGCATATATTTCTCGGGATGTCTTAGCAGCTATGGGGACATTTAATAATCCTAGTCAATGGGTTTTTAATATAGTACCATTTTACAACAACTTAAACATTGATGCTGATGATCTGGAGTGCTTAAGGCTTGACGCTAGAAGCCTCAATAGGGCCACTGCCTAAGCGCAATCATAATCTGCGGGTGGAAAACTCATTCTCCTCATCTAAAAGTAGCTATCGTTCAGTACCAAATGAAGAGATCCCTATAAATGCCAGTAAAGAATGTGAACCCTAGATGATTGATGAAGGACGTGATGGTGATGAAATTGTTTGAACAAGTAAAATTGAGGTTGAAAATGCGTGGCTGAAAGCAGAACTTGCTTCAGCAGTAGCACATATTTGCACTCTTGACCCAGAATTTATCTATGATTCAGTGAATGAAAGCAGTGATTGGACCAAAAACAGCAGAGGGACTTACCACAGAAGGGATGAAGTTGTTTATTCCACAGCACAGAATTTTTCCAATGATTCAACAGCAATTCTAGTGTCCATTGAGCTACCTCAGTTGGACGAGAAAGGGGAGTTAGAGTTGATTCTAAGAGCAATATTGGGAGTTCGAGAAAGAAGATTGAGGAGCAGAATGATTTTGGAATATCTCATTCGAAGGAAGAACCTTCTTGAAGAGGACGCCACAAGGGAAAGAGGACAAATTTTGCAGTACGTGAGTTTGCAATTGCATGAGGGCAAGCAATGTCGGGAAGGGGGGACTATAAAGTTCCCTACTAATTAATTGCCCAAGAGAGGACAAAGTAACCTATCCAACCCCATAGGCTATAGTCAATGATAAAGAGGGGAACCCATTATCCAATGCTTTTGGGGCAACATTGGGTATATTGGGGTAATTGGGGCAAAACTTCTGATGTAAGACAGAATTGGGGCTAAGTGGAGTGAATCTTGTAACTCCTCAAACTAAAATAAAGAGAAGAGACCCTAAAGAGAGTCTATAAATAAGAGAGAGAAGAATCTTTATTCTCATCGTGGTTGATTGGATATTTCTGTTTTATGAGCCAAGGCTGTGAGGGTTTTAAGGCCCCTTTTTCCTTTATTTGGTTTCAGTGGTGATGATCAGACCCTAGCCAATCCCCTCTCTTTCTCTCGACCGTTTGGAATACTTTTCTGAGGCATCTTACATTTGGTCCTAGCCATATTAGTACACTGTGTCTTTTGTGGCTTTCTTAGGGCTTATTCGGCGGTAGTCAACTACAAGAAAGCGAGGGTCTAGTCAGAGCTTAATCTGTGGTAGTCAATCCCTAAAGGTGTGAGGGTTTGGTTAGGGATTCCTCTACGGCAGTCAACCACAAGAGAAGCGAGGATCTATCCTCACTCCCAGCCAGGGGATTACATCAAGAAGTGACTCCTGTACAATGGATTAGTGAAGGATAAAAAGTTTATTCCAAACAGCAATATGTGGATGTGAAGGCAGAATTGGCAGCAAGTCCCCCCCCCCTGTGACCACTGACAACAAATGTTACAAATTGTAATTGCGACAAATGTAGAGAGACCACAGTCTAACCCTCTAAATTCTGGTTAGGTTGCAAACTACCCTGAGGCAACAGAGAACAATCCGGGACATAGGATTCAGCAACAACAATTCCATTTTTTTAACAGCATCAAAATTTTGGAGCAGTTGAAACCGCAGAAGGCAACATCAAGTCAGTAAGCTTGGTAGAGCATCACTGAAGTAACAGAAGTAATAGAGATACTGGTTAAGTTGGTTCTTAGGTTACAAGCAGTCTTGTAAGTTGATTATTAGGATGGTCAGTTGATTAGGGTTTTGATTGTTGTTGCAATCGTAAATAAAATTGCCAGTGTTTTGGATGTTATACAACCAGGTTTACTGGTGTAATATCCCTAGGAAACATACCATGTTTGAAGAGTTCCACCTAGAGTCTTTCTTCATCAACAGCTCTATTAGTGTTATTCTCACATGTTGCTCATTGGACGTCAACATAGGAAAACGAGTGACATGAAAAGAAAGAGAAATGCTAGAAATAGAAAACCGATACTAGGGTTACTGTCCTCTGTAAGCAATGGTTCATTCCCTCAAACAAATTCTTATGATATGCAAAGGCACAGAAGTGCACTCCTTTTTGTGTTGTGAATAGTCAGACTGTTCACATCCAAGAAATCTGCATAGAAAGGCTTCACATTTCACCTACATTCAATCCTTAAGGTGGAACGTGAACCTCGGTGAATGACACAAGTTTCTATACCATTCTCTGAGAAGCGCCATACTACTAAAGAGAAGATTCAAGAACTCCATCTGGAAATCTTAAAACTTTAATTACTATGAAACAAACTAGCAATGCAGGCAGCTACAACATCAATAGGAATCAGTGAGCATGACATAACAACAAAATAAATTGCAGAAGTAACATCCAGATTGAGGTGAACCACTCCGATGATCTGATCACGCAACAACCTCCAACCCAACAACATAAAAATTTGCAGAAGTGACATTCAGACTGAATATACCATTGTGATTAGACAATAAGCTTCAATCCATCAACATTATAAGCACTAACAAAAGAAAGTAGAATAAGCAAGCTCGTAACTCAGAACTGAGAAATGCAGAGCAAAATTGGAATCGAAAATACGTGGGGGCCGGGAAAGGTAATGATAATGCTCTGTAGATGAGCACTGATGCCACTCCAACCTCAGACAAAGCTACAAGAATCAACTGAATTTGAACAAAATTAAGGTTATGGGCCTACGTTTACTCAGGGAGCATTGGTGACAAATTCTATATGGTTTTTCATGGTTTTTGGGCCCCGTGGCCAGGAGCACGCAGAAGCTCCCAGTCTATTAAGGAGGATCCAAACGTTCCTCAATAGGAAGGGAGCTTTAGCACGCTTGTTGCCACAAAAATTTGATCTCGCAAAGTAAATTGCTCAATTTTCAGGGTACAGATGTCAGTAACTGCTTCGAGAAAAACCTTTAAGACATAACACAAAACATGAAAACCAAATACAGAGAACAGCTGCCAACTATAACATAAAATAAAATCAACTTATGACCCTTTGTGCAAGGGCATGAGGATGAATTTCCAGTTCTGCGTATCAGAACGAACTATTGTGTATGCATTTGAGAGCCACATACATAATATTCAGGTCTGCAGTCAAACTTTGAATTCATTCACCAAAACAATCAACAAAGATGAAAGGTCTCCCATGTAAAATTGGAACTCAGTTCACGGAAAGCACAGCCAGAGATAATACAAAAGAAAATCTGTCTTTGACCATCACTGTTGTCAACGATAAGAACTTAGAAAACCCGACATTATATGCTAGAAGAAAAAGATGCTCTCCCCGTTCAATTGAAAATATAACATAAATAAACAGGTAAGATAATAGTAATAATATAATTTAAATAAATTACTCTCCCTGTTCAATTAAAAATATAACAGGAGTAAACCGTTAAAAATAATAATAATATATTAATAATAATAATAATTTAATAATAATTTATTTAAAGTCATTTTTCTCAACAACAAACAACAACAAAATTGTTTAAAATAATAATAATAATCTTCTCTTATATTGCAAAGTTCATAATCTATTATAATAATAATAATTCACACACATTTCTCTTATATTGTAAACTTTAATGATTTACATACACATTTCTCTTATATTGTAAACTTATACGGCTCTTCCTATATTTAGCGCATTGCTTGTGCATGTGTCATTACATACCGCCTTGATAAGATGTCAGCTCACACAAAAAGAGACTACAGCTCTTACTATATTTAGAGCATTGCATTTGCACATGTCATTACATCGGTCATGGCACGAAGCCAGCACAAGGTTAAACATCATTCGGTCATGGCACGAAGCCAGCACAAGGTTAAACATCATTTGAATATTGAAAGCATCATTGGAGATACAGAACTCAGCAGAATAATTCTATCATATTGGCAGAGATGGAAGAGACAATTGACAAAATAGACCGCAAGCTAACCATTCTAGCCAGGATGTCAGCCAACACTTCCTTCTCCTCGGATGAGGATGGTAACCGGCCAGCACAGATGCCTGGAGTTTCTACCCAATAATTGTTATGCGGCCAGCACAGATGCCTGGAGTTTCTGCCCAATAATTGTTATGACTCCTAGTTTTTTTGCTGGTAGCACTGGTAGTCTTTTTTGTCTTTTCATGTCAATGTATGAGAAGGTCTGACAAAGCCAACCTGTTTTTAACTTGTTTTTATAAGTTTTTATTCACAAGATGTTCTAGTTAGACAAGGTCTTAGCAACCTCAAGATTCTGAACTTATGTTACTGATCTGGTCACCCTTGTCGAGTCTCCTTCGGACAGATTAATAGCAGAAAAATTTTTATCTATGTAATGCAAAATGCTAACTTCAAAAAACAAATAAATAAATTATTCTTTATGTTGCAAACCTATCATTTCCATCATAATAATAATCTACTTACACATTTCTCTTATATTGCAAACTTAGTCTTTGGCTAAGGCCGTTCATGAAGGTTCAATTTTCACAAAGGGCAATTCTGTCGCCCACACAATATTGTAATTCCGCTGTTTGAATTTAAAGGTAATCCTTAACCTAAAAAGGAAAAAAAAAAGCAAAACAAGTGATCACAACCAAATTCAAGTAAAAATATTTAACCGCGTTAAAAAATAAAAAAAAATTATAGACCATCACAGACGCAACTGTCCTTATCCGGTTGCAAAAAACGAGGATGCATGTCTTAGGCTCCAATATTTGATAGGTCGGAAATTCGTGGGAACTTATATAGGGGGGTATACATGAGCTTCAATAGACTGCAGTAGGCAGCATACTTCTCTCAGTGCCCAATAACATTGTTTTCTTCCACCAATTGAGTTCAGGCATTCCTTACTAAATAACAGTTGAATTTGAATTGCCTCATATAACGTATTGACGATGGACATAAAATGTGTGAAAATCCTAGATTTATATTTGCAATAAATTAAAGATATATGGAATTTTTCTAGGTTTAATGTAAGCCGTAACAATATTTGCCCTGAATCGAACAACATCATCACAAATTAGCGAAATTAAAACGTACCGGCTTCTTTCTTGATATCTTCTCGTCTGCGCTTCCTGTTCCTGGCCCAGTCCGCGATACTGTTGCAACCCTCCCCATCCGACTTGCTTTCCGTCGGGCTGGCCATGATTTCGATCCTCAGAATGCGATCCGAAAAATTGCTGTCGTTGAACGCGAAGGCGAAATTCGGTGGAGCGCCGGTGCTCCCGCTGTACTGTGACTCCGACTCCATGAGCACTCCTCCTATACTTCCTCCGATTCTGTTAATATTTCTCGATTCAGCCGTCGATGGCTGAACCTCCAAGGGTTCCAATTTCATAACAACAATACCCTAACAACAAAACCCTCCCCCCACACAGAAAATCGCGCACTAGTTAATCATCTGAGACCAGAGGGAAGCGCCAAAACGCACTACTTATTGGGGCAGACGAGCTTTGCGGAAAAGAATTTATCAACTCCAAGTTGCAGTATAAGCGAACGGCCACCAAACTACCCACTCTTTAACGACTGCGACCAGAAATTATTTCCTGTTCGTCTTCCCCTTTCCATTATACGACATATTTTCTAAAGATCAACTTGTTATTGTTGAGAAATAGGAAAACACAACTCATTTGTTGTTTTTCGACTTGTCCACGTGGCAGTTATGAGATTTATTTTTGCGAGTTCTCATTTCTTGATGTGATTTTCAAAGAAAGTGGACACTATCTTTGGCTTTCGATATCACACCGCTGGATTCCCTGGCTGGATGTCGGTATTGATACGGCTTTTACCTTGTGCACATTAAAATCCCCCTTTGATTGTGGTCAAATTGTTTGGGTTTTTATTTTAAAAATAATATTATTTTTTTCTAATTTATAAATTATCAAGTTTAATTTTTAATTTCTGTATTTAAGCGAGGTTTATATAGTAGTTAATATCTGTCATTTGTATAATTAATTAAAAATAATCAAAAAAAAAAATATGATTTAAATAACTTATATACACTTTACAAATTATATATATATGAGATTAACTAATCTGATCATTTACATATATACTTTAATTATATATAATAAATTAGCGATTAATTAATAGATTTATATAACATATATACATTTTAATATATAAAAAATGTGATTTAACTAGTATGAATTATATTAATATATATATACACTTAATATATAATAATAAAATGTAATTAACTAATATGCAACGACCTAAAGAAGTAGTCCAATTGTATCTATGGGCTTGGTAACAGCGTGGTAGACTATGTTATTTCTAATCTCCCTTTATACAACGAAATAATAAATTTTGACATCTTAAACGACCACGAGCCGACTCTCATAGGCCTTTACTTATAACTCTCAATCTTGTCATGCATAGAGATCCCATAGAAGATAATCCTTATAAACAAAAGAACTTCATCTTTGATAGAAATAAAAACGATCTCTTTCTAAATGAATTAAAAACTAATTTGCTTCATTTATCTAGTATAGACAATATAGAAGACCTCTATCATAATTTTACTACAATCCTCTCATATTCTATTAACAAGTTCTCAATTGAAGTTCCAAGTAATAAAAGAAACAGCAAAACCAACCCATGGTATGACAAAGATTGTAAAAGTGCGAGGAGAGCAATTAAGGAAGTTGTTGATGAATCTCTTAAAATTGGCAGGATAAAAATATAGAAAAGCCCTTACTAAAAGGAAAAAAAGGCATTATATTCGTAAAAGACAAGAGAATCTCTTACACCTCTCTAAGCTAGCTCCTAAGAAATTCTCGAGGCAGATTCTAACTAGGAAAACTAAAGATAATAATAAAATTGCTTTACACAATTGGAATTCCTATCTTAAAAAGCCTTGTGAATCTCCAAATGTCATGGATAACGTTGAAACCCTGCTCACAACGAAAGAAGTTTTTTCATTAGAAGACATTCATTTTGGGGTTAAACATTTGTCAAAGGGGAAAGCAATGGACATTAAAGGTTACAAGGCAGAAATCTTAAAAATTGGAGGTCCTGTCCTCATCCCCCACATCCACAAGCTTTTCAATCAAGCGGTCAAGCAAGGGTTCCCTAAACCTTGGACTCAGAGGCTCATTATCCCTATTTTTAAAAGTGGGGATACAAATAACCCCTCTAATTATCGGACAATTATGATCAGCCCTCTCTTAGCTAAGTTATATGGTATTATTTTGGAAAAGAAGTTGAGCATATGGCTTGAAAGTGAAGGTAAGCGGGCTAAAGGCCAAGCAGGTTTTAGAAGGCAGCACTCAACAACGGACCACCTCGTTATGCTTAGGATCATTGTGGAGGAATGCCACAATGATAAATCCAATCCCTTTTGTTGCTTTGTGGACTTTAGAAAGGCTTTTGATACGGTTCCTATAAACAACCTATGGAATAGATTAGAAGAGCTAAAGGTTTCTTTCGAGTTGAGAGTTGTTGCTATAAGGTTATACAAGAATGTAATTGCCAAGTTGAGGAGCAATGAGAGGTGGTCGAAAGATATTAAGTGTAATATCGGAGTTAAACAAGGTTGCCCCCTCTCCCCTACCTTATTTGGCATTTACATCGACAAGATACAAGGTTGTTTAGAGGAAGCAAGTTGTGTTGGTGTTGTAGCATCCATTGTTATTTAAGTTTTATTTTTAGTTTTATCACAAAATGGAAAAAAAATAAAAATAAAAAATAAAAAAAATATATATATATATGAAAGAAATGGTTAATTTTATATTATTAATGGCTTTGAAAGTGATAAACCTGCGAGAAGATCTGGGTCATCCGATCAACAGACCACAGATCCGACGGCAATCGCATAGTTAACTAGAATGGGGTTTATTTCGAAGACCGGACACGATGGTGTATCAAATACAGCGTAATTCGCTGAAGTCCGAGCCAAATATCGGTTCGGAAAGAAATTAGGTTCTATCTTTAAAATCGGACCCGATTCTAATTCGGACCCGATAAATCATTAACTAGCAGTTTTATTTTCCTATCAAGTCCGTATGATGCCGACAGATATTGAGTCGGCAAGTAATTGGGTTTTATCTTCCAAATCGGACCCAATAAATAATTAACTGACAGTTTTATTTTCCTATCGGGTCTGTATGGGATTCAAAGGGGCGTTGAAAGGCAGACGCAACAGGTTATGAACTAGAGTGTTAATTCTTTTGAGTTACGAGGTAACCAAAGGTTTGTCGTTGTCTAAAATTCATGCAGGTTCAAGAAGCGCGATCAAGCGATAACTTGACGAGTGCATTGAGGTGTGCTGCGGGGAGCAAGGAACACGAAGATTAATTAAAGCTCAACCCCCGCAATTGACCATGACGTTAGCACGGTTGACTGTAATATCTGGCCTAAAATTACTACAAGGGTTCGACTTCGTTGAAGCTCCCGTACATTCTTTAACCCCCGCAGTGGGCTCCCAAAGCTTTCCGCCCCACGTCGCTCATTCCACATCTTCCACCGCTTACCTCTATTAATTGCCCACATCACTCACAGTACCTCGCCACTTCATCCACTACTCCATTAATGCATAACATTTATTTCACAACATTCATTACAAAATTTTCCCCCGTAAAGGAGAACGTTCTATTGATCATTTGCTTGTAAAACAGAGCAGTTTTCTTTCTAATCTGAATTTCTGAGTCAGCAATTGTCTTCAGCAACTGTATTCCGAGTCAGTGACTGTCACCCACCAGACGCCATGACTAAGCAAGTAAGTTCTTCCTCAATCATTCATACCCCATTAATGGATGTTGAGCACGATATTTTTTATACCCCCTGTACCATTAAACACCTTCCATTGTATCAATAGGTCATGCTGAACCACAAGAAATCTCTTGTAGCCATGGCAATGGTTAGGTCAGGTGTCCTAGCTGCTTTTGTTCCCAAAACTCATTTATTTCTCGAATTTTTCCAATGGTTAGCCTCAACAATGTACCCTAAGAAATGTTTTGTAATGAACTAGTCAAGGGAAAATGTTTTCCAAGTAACTTCACAGCTAATACACCAAGCCTTCAATTATCCTGTGTCAGGGAATTACACTTCTTTTACTGAAGAATCACTGGTTTCTTATTATGAAAACATGTCTCCTCAGGAGCTTTCCCATGTCACTTCTTTTTTAGCTCCTAAATCTCGTCAATTCTCCCTTGATGGCAATCTTTTCTCTCTAGAGATGTTTGCAGTTGATATAAGACTTGTGTTGCAAATAATTGCTAAAATTCTGGGAAAGGAAGACTCCAAGCAAGTAGACAAAGTTGTGCCGGGATTCTTCTCTTTAATGATGAGGCCTGAGACAGTGCTAGACATCCCAGCTTTCTGGGTAGAGGTTATCAATACTCAATTTATGACTTTACCTCTCACTAGTTCTTTCACATTCCCTTCAGTCATCACTTATTTATTTTTGTATCAAAATGCTGATCATTTCTCTGGTTTAGGGTTGACTATGGTTGATATCAATAAAAAGAAGAAATCAGTGGTGTTCTGGACAGGCCTAATAAGAGGTGACCCAAAAGATGGTGGTTTATTTGAGTTTGCTTCTGTATTTCTTCTGGTGGCTTATAAGATTCTGAATGGAAGCCTACCCCCAACTTTCTTTCCTAAAGCTCAAGAGCATCTTCAGTTGAGTAAGGATGTGAGATGTGGAGATTGGTTTATTTTTGAAGAACATGCAGAGATTAGGCTTTATGGGGCTTCTCTCAAGCCATACAGGTTACCTAAGTTCGTGCCAATGAGGCTTTTTGCTCTTGAATTCATAAGGCAGAGCTTAGATGCTGATCAAGTTCATTTTGTTCCTATGAAGAAAGGCTTCGTTTTCAAGTTTCCTAAAGCAGTGGGACCCTTCATTGTAAATACTAGACAAGCTGCTCTAGAAGTTGAAAAATTGTTGAATGATATGGGTTTTCAACAGGAGGTTGAGTGGTCTTACGACCCTCACCAAGTTATTTCAAAGAGAAGATTGAAGAATCACTACTAAGCTTTTCTACGTGAAAGCAGACCTAAAACTGAACAATTGGCAAATGGAGGTTTGCAAACCATTCAGGGAACAGAGGTTGAAACCCCTAGCATTACAGAAAAAAGGGGTTGAGAGAGCTAGAGAAGAAGTCATTGCTCTGGATGAGGAAGAGTCTGAAACAACAAAGAGGATCAAGCTGCAGTATGCAGTGTCTTTGTCACAACCTAGTTTGATCATTCAGTTGGGAGAGACAGAAGGTGCTCCTGCTTCCCCATCTTCTAGAGAACCTGTTCATGATCAGGTTCCTTTAGTACAAAATATGTTTGCTCAAATAGTCAAAAGAAATTTGAAGATAAAGCTAAACATGGAGGCTCAAGTTGAGTCTCAAGTAACCCCTGAGCAAACCAGATTGCTATCAACCATGGATTTGGAAAAGAGCCAACTAAAAATTGCTTTCTCTCACCCTACAAAAATATCAGTGGGATCTTCGAGCAGTTTTAAAACTATGAATTTGATTGTTGACACCCATAAGCTCTCAATGCTTGACAAGGTCAATCTACATATGCAAACTGGGCAGTTAATTATAAATGATCTATATAAGACAAATGCAGCAAAGCCCCAAGGGTTAGCCCGACTGGTCAAGTCAGTGCCTCGCCAATCGGGAGGTCACAAGGTCGATTCTACCCGAAGCCCTTGGGGTCGGGTCTATGATGGCCGAGGGGCATGATCCTAGAGATCAGCCTTAGTGTTTGCGTGGACGTAGCCGGCACCCACTGACCATGGGTGTCCGTAAACCACCCGGGAAAAAAATAATAAAAAAATAAATAAAATAAATTAATTAATTAATTAATTAAATTAAAATAAAATAAATAAAAGAAATAAAAATAAAATAAAAAATAAAATATAAATAATAAAAATAATAAAAAAAAAAATAAAATAATACATAATAATCATAATAATAATAATAAATAAATTTGCAGGAGCAGTCAACGTAGAAAAAATGCTTAATAAAGTAATTCAACAGTTGAAATTGGAAAAGGCGAACTCTAGGGCTTTGAATGCTCAGATTGAAGAGTTAAAGAAAATTATCATCAAAGTAGGGGTCAATCCTGATGACCAACCTGTTGTTCAAAAGTTATTGCAATATTCTAAGTCAGAGATTGGGATCCTGAAAAAGAAATTGAATTTACCAATAGGTGAGCATCCTATAGCTGCAAGGATAGCTGAAGTGGAAAATGAAAAAGAAAAAGCTTTTACAGGATGTGTTACAGAAAACTGAGGAAGTTTCTTTACTTAAAGAAACTCTTGACAAGTTGCAAAAACAGCTAGACACTCGTGTTTGTACGGTAGTAGTGCCATCCAACATAGATGATCTAGCAACACAAGTTTTACAACTGGAAATAGAGCTTAAAATGGCTGAGATTTATGCTAAAAAAGCCCAAAGAGAGCTGGAAACTGCTTGGAAACTATTGAATTTAAGTGAAGAGGAATCAAGAAGGGAAAAGGATAATGCAAAGAAGTACAGAGAGGGTCTTTTGAAGGCTGAAGATGAAATCAAAAGATTAAAAGAGAAAATCAAAGGAAATGTGTCCTTAATTCAAGCCAGAGAAATCTTATGGGATGAGATTATTTAAGTTATCAAAGGCATCTGGGAATTTCTAGTGATTATTTCAAAAGAAAAGACACTCATTCGGGATATGGAAGAGGTGGTCACTAAAAATAAGCAAAAGGATCTAGATAGATCAAAGTTTGCAAAGAAAATGATAGATTTCGTTAATTCTAAGTCTGCTGCAGAATTGAAGGAACATGAAATGCCTAACAGAATATCATGTGCTATTGATTTTAATAAAATGATTGTTAGAAATATCTGCAGGGTTACTGCTAAAAAGAAGATAAAGGAGGCAGTTTCAAAGTTTAACATCTTGTTTCATAAGAGAGTTAGGGCTGGACTTCCTTCTTGCTGGGATCTACAAGGAAACTTGTTGCCATGGAACACATATGAGACTCTTTGTTGGTTGAGGCAAAGAGCAAAGTTGACAACACTCATGAAAGGACAACAGTGTTAAAGGGAGCTACTATAGTGAATTTCCTGAACAAGGATTTTATGCTTCTCTAGATGGTAAAGACTCTATTTATTGACAAGGCCACTTACAGCAGGGTTACTGCTTGCAGAATAACACTTAACAAGTTAGAAGAAGCACCAAAATCACATGTGCCATTATGGAGAAAGTGCAAGGAATGGATGATAGAGCAACACAAAGGTACACCAGCGGAACCACAGGCTCAAGCTATAGATTCAAACAACGAGCAACAATTTCCCATTATTCTCTTATTTCTCTTATTTCTTTTTATCTTGTTTTCTCGAAATGAATGAGGTGTTTTTACCCTCAGATGTAACATTTTGTAATGATCTTTATTTTAAAGCAGTTAGAGGATAGTTAGGTAGTTTGACAGTTTTGGGTGGTTATTAACTATCCTATAATGTATAAAAGAGGAATATTATAGAAAAAAGGGGCCAAATTTTGGAGAACCTCGAGACAACACTATTTTGTACTTGATGAATAGATGATTAATAAAAGAATCAAGAGTTTTCATAAATGTTGGGTACGATTTTGTTATTTCTCAATTGTGCATCATTTTTGTTGATTCATCTCTTTAAATATGGTAATGAAGCAGCAGGTCTTTATTCACTGATGTAAATGAAGTTAAAATCCTTAAAGGCACTCCCATATTTAAAACCTCCTTTCATATGTTTCCTCTAAATTACAGAGAATAGTTCCTGTTAAACACAACATATTGTCTTTAATTTCCTTACATATTCTTCTCATCACATTCCTATTCAGCATCACATGGCATTTTGAAACTTTCTAAGTCATCTAAATATTGAGAATTCAAGGTCAAGTCCTTCAGACTCTTCAAATAAGGGATTGAACATAGATATAAGTGACAAGCATAATAAATTATTAATGTCTTAGGCACAATTTATACACGGCCAGGAAATTGGTTTCCTAAGGGATAACATTAATTGGCGCCATTGCCAGGGAGAGAAGACAAGAACACTTTTCCCTGGTTTTTCAATAGTTTCCTCTGGTTGTTCAATGAGGAGGAAATTTTTGGTTGTTTTGGATAAAAACAAACTCTAGCTCCAAGAAGACCCCATACAAGATCAGACACCTCACAACAGAAACTTCAATCCCTTTCAGATCCTGAAAGGCTAGTTTCTAAGAAGGTTAGAAGGTCTAAAACCCCACTTACACCGACTCCTACACTGTTTGCATCAGGAAACAATTCATCACATCTCTCACCCAAACATTCATCTAATCAAGAGTCACTTTTTACATCATCTTCATTTCAAGAACCCAACTGTCAGGAGCAGTCTTTAGAGTCTATTACCTTTCCATTATCTGCTATAATTTTTCAACCTGAACCTATAACTACATTACCACCTCTGCACACTCCATTTACCCCTCAGTCAGGTTCCACATCTGTTGGTAATCAAGGTTCAATAAATTTGGGAGCAAACATGGTAGCGGCTGCATCCTTGATGAATAGGTATGCACCTCTTCAATTGCCACAACTGTTGAATCAAATGCCACAAGAATACCTCAAGATTCTTCCTCGTTTTACAGTGGAAGATGAAAAAACAACAAAGAATCATGTATCAATATTTTGTAATTTTGCAAAAAACCTAAATGTTGAACATCTAGATGTTGTTCTAAGACTTTTTGTTCAATCCTTAGATCGAGAAGCAAGAAAATGGTTTAAAGGGCTTCCTAATAACTCTATTCCTTCTTGGGAATAGATGGAAAGCCTATTCACCTAGAGATGGGGAGAAAAAAGAGACCATGGGTATTCACTCACATAGTTTAATGCTCTAAAGAAGAAATCTGATGAAACTGTAGTTGAGTTTGTTAGAAGATTTAATAAATTGTATAATAGTCTTCCAATGGAGATTAATCCCCCTCCTTCTGGTGCAAAAATAACTTTTGCAAGGGCTTTTGAGTCAAATTTTGGATTCACATTAAGGGAAAGAAGATCCCCAACCCTTGATCAGATCCTAACAGATGCATTAGAGATAGAAGCAAATCTGGTGGCTGTAGGCAAAGCACCAGAGGCACGGCATATTCAAGACAAGGGAAAGGCAAAGATAGAATCCTCTCAAAGTCAAACATTGGAGGGTATGAGCAATGTAATTAAAACTTTGTCAGATAAATTGATTAAGTTAGAGTTAGAAAATAAGAATTCTTAGAGGCAAACACAACATAATAAGAACTTTAATCCCCAATACAGAAGGCAACATTTGCAAATCTTGCAAAAGGAGAGAAAAGAACAAGATCAAATTCAAGCACTATTGTATATAGAGGCAGATCCTGGTGAAGTACTAGAGCACCCTAGGGACCATGAAGATCAAATTTCTACGTTTTATGCAGTAGATGAAGATGAACTTGGTGTTGAAGGAGAAGAGTATGAATATGCCGAAACAGATGCCATTTATGATGAAAATAAAATTGATGAATATTGGAAGTAATTCTCTGATTTTATGCACGTAGAATTACATAGTAAATACAATTTAAGGTCAAGGAAAAGATCAAGAAGTCAGGAAAATGAAAGTGAGCAGCAAGTTCCAACTTCCTCACCAAATGCGACTCCACAAGAATCTTAGCCTGCAAAACAAGTAAATAAAGGAAAGCAACAACAGAATGCAAATGGCAAGACACAAATACTTCAATGTGAGTCTTCTCAAGACCAAAGTCGCAAAATTCCTTTGAAGAAACTTGTTTCCATTCCCCAAGTAATTTCAGTCATGAAGAAAGGTGAAGATGAAAATGAAAAGAATGTTAAACAAGGTCATTTGTCTAGTCTTACTAAAGAGTTGGAAAAAGTTAGAATTCAAGTTCCCCTTATAGAATTAGCAAAAATACCAGTTTATCAAAGGGAGATTGTTGAGTTTATTAATTTAAAAGAGAATGTGAATATAAATGACACTGTAAATCTGCAAGATGATAAACCAGTAGTGGTTTTTGGTCCACATGTGGAGGAAGTAGATCCTTCAACACCCCCTTTTTATATTTCATTATTGATCCATGATTTCCTCCTGCATAATTGTATGTTTGATTTAGAAGCTTCACACAACCTTATGCCATTGTCAGTGATGAAACAACTAAATCTACAAGTTACCAAACCCTATAGATAATTGTACTCTTTTGATTCAAACAAAGTCAAGTGTCTAGGGGTCATTAAGGATCTGGTAGTGTCACTAGCCCAGATCCTAGCTAGCAGCTTGCTCATGGATGTAGTAGTAGCAAATATCCCTGCTAGGTTTTGAATGCTACTATCTAGGTCATGGGGGGCTAAATTGGGTGGTGTTCTAAAACTAGATTTTACATATGTTGTTATACCGACTTTTGGTGGAGAAGAGAGAAGATTGTACAGAGAAACTAGATCTGTAAAAATAATTACAAAAAATGGAGCAAGTAATTCACCTATATGTAGCCAGGAGAAAGATGACTTTGCTTGCTCCATGTTGCATGACAACGCAGAGTTGGCTGAAGATAATTAGAAGCAGCTTACTTCAGCCAATGTAATTATAGAGCTGCAAACTGAAGGAGTGTGGAAATGCTTCTTTGATGGAGCCTATTCTAAAGAAGGAACAGGTGTTGGTTTCCTTTTAATTGCACCTGTAGGTAATATGTTCCTTTTTTCTTTTAAATTGGAGTTCGAAGCAACAAACAATGTGGCGGAATATGAGTCCTTGATTATTTCTCTGTAAACAACTAAACAGATGGGAACTAAGTCAATTTTTGCTTTTGGAGATTCAGAGCTGATTATAAAAAAAATACAAAACCACTGTCATACAAAACACCCTAGGTTTAGGGCATACAGAAATGAAGTATGGGATTTGGTTGAAAACTTTTTCGAAGCCTTTAACATTCAATTTATTCCTAGGGATGGGAACAGATTAGCAAATTCATTGGATGTGGTTACTAGTACTTTCAGGCCTCCTATTAATCCAAAACTAAGATATGAGGTAGAAATGAGGCACAGACCTTCTGTTCCTGATAATGTTAAATATTGGCAAGTTTTTGAAGATTATCAGTAGATTAAAGAATTTTTTACTATGGTTGAAGATTTTCAGGGCACAAAAATCGATCAGGATGAAGATGAAACAACAGAAGTTGCAGAAGTTGGTGGTTTAAAAGATTCAATAGCTAATAAAAAAGTTTATCAATTGAAAGATATTTTGCCAAAGGGACTTGTCCCTCTTGAAAGACTTTTTAACCCCAATGATTTGCCTGTTGACTCAGGGAAAATTTCACAGGATGAACACATTCGAGATCATAATATTGGAACTCAGGGGGAGCCCAAGCTAGTTAAATTATTTAGTGGAGTTTCACCTAATTATTAGGAGAGATATGTTAAACTTTTCAAGGACTATGTTGATGTCTTTGCATGGTCCTATGAGGATCTCAAAACATATGATGTAAATATTATTCAGCACAAGATCCCCTTGAAACAGGGAATTCAACTCTTTAAACAAAAGCTTAGACAGATAAATCCTCTGCTTCTACCATCAATTGAAAAAGAGGTCAAAAAGTTGCTCGATGCCAAAATAATAGTTCCACTTAGGTACTCTGATTGTGTGGCTAATTTAGTGCCTGTAAGAAAGAAAAATGGAGAGATAAGGTTATGTGTGGACTTCAGAAATCTCAACAGGGCTTCCTTGAAAGATAATTATCCATTGCCTAAAATGGATTATGTGCTGCAAAAGGTAACAAGATCTTTTAGAATGTCAATGTTGGATGGGTTCTCTGGGTATAACTAGGTGGTTGTGGATAGAGAAGATCAGAAGAAGACGACATTCACAACTCCCTAGGGAACCTTTATGTATGCCAGAATGCCTTTTGGATTGATGAACGTAGGTGCTAAATTTTAGAGGGCTATGGACATTGCTTTTGTGAGAGATAAGTTTGTTGGAAATAATACCGAGAGGGGGGGTGAATCAATATTATCACATTAATAAAACTTTTTCATTTCCAAACTCTGATTCATATATGCTACTTCCACAACTTCTTATGATTAAGTTAATTGATCTTCAATGAGTGCATCAGAACATTATCAACCATATTATCAGTTAACAGATGCAGTAACATAGAATAGATCATCACACATAAGGCACACACATGAACTATAAGGTGGAAACTCAATGCGGGAGAAAACCACATGCTGCAAGTCATCTCAATCTTCTTCTTAATAAGAAAATCCTTTTACAGTATTTGTACTGGTGCAGTCTTATACCAGTACGGGAGCTACAACCTGCTTTGCTCTTGTACTAGCCGATCCATTTACTAGTACGCAGGCTGCTACCTGCTACAATGCTCCAAAGATTCCCTTTTGCTTTTGTACTAGCTTAAGTATTAGTACGTAGGCGCCGGCCTACAATCTTCTCTCCTCCAAGTACCACGTTTCATCAATTTTCATACTGGATAGACTGAAGCACAACACATAATCTGAA
>APFE031464533.1:9788-26452 GCA_000404065.3 Pinus taeda | reverse complement strand
AAGGAAATTAATTGAAAGCCATATCAAGGTATCAGTTGGAAGCACTGAGAGAATCTCTCTCTTTGGACACATTGGCCTCAAAGGACATGGATATCACTTGGGTCTTAAATATCCACGCGATGGTCCATGGCAGTGCCTCAAGGGTCCAACTCGACAACGATAGAAGGTGGATGGTCAATGACCTGGGTCAACAACAACCTTGGACGAGTGATTGTTGGTCAATACCTGTTTACTTTTTTAATACTGTTAGTCTCTAAAATGTTTCATACTAGTTATGGAATGGATAATTTTTTTTGTCCTAATTCATATGACTCTCACGAGAAGAGCCATCCTTTTTGTATTGAAATTCACAGTAAATCATGTAAAGGTTCTCCTTTTTTGTTTTATACATTAGTCAAGATTCTTGAAAATTAGTAATCTCAAGAAACTCACTTTGTATTACTAGGTTGGTTTCCTAGCTTGGCAACCAATAGTACAAAAGAAAACCATATGTATCTTTTGGATCCAGTAATATAAAGACGAGCATTACACACAAAAAGAAAGGCTACAATAATGTGGGATATTGATATAGTGGGATGATCCAAATCATGAACTTGATCTATTTTGTTGAATGATCATCTAAGTTTCATGTGAAATCCTAACTACTACTTTACCTTAATCTCATCTCTCTACACGATGACTCTTAAGTTTAACATACAAAATGCAAATTCTTCCCATAAAGAAGATTTTTTTTATATTATCTTAATATACCTAACCAATACTTATGTTAAATACGATGACACATATAATTAAAATATTTGACATTTATCACATCATAAACTAATCTAATAAAATATATTCATTCTAATAACTTAAAGATAACACATAAATCATTTTAACAAGTGATGCTAGACAACTTGGTCCCTACCACTGAAGATAGAAACCAATCGAGTTAGAAATTATGCCCTGACAAAAATTGCATATAAAATAGTTTGTCCAAATTAACTTAGAATCATTTGATGCGTATGCCAAATTCGAGCTTGAGCTATAATTAATAGGAATTTTGAAGAGTTAGGGGAATTAGAGAATGTAGGAAGATTGAAAATATTAAATGGTTATGTGTTAATCACAACACAAAAAGTTTCTAACAGACTATATTCCCAAAATAATTCACACTTAACTTTCATCCTATGGGCTATATGGTCCTAAGCATGGTCATCTCACTTAACTTCCATCCTATGGGCTATATGATCCTAGGCATGGCTAGAACACTGCAGTGCCCTCAATGACAATTGAAGTTGCACAAAAACATGTGTGGAGTTAATAATGCTAGCTTTCACTATCCTTAATTCCAGGGTATAATCGTTATTCATACGAACCTTAGCAATCATTGTGCTAGAATGGATTGATATGCATATTCCTATAAGAAAATTGTAAGACAAAAAATTGGAAACCAAACTTAAATGTATATTAAGAATTGATCTCAAATAATGATGTATAATGTATACATATATATACATAAAGAAACCGTTCATTCAGTTTCAAGGTCTTCTTGGACTCTAATAACCACTCACCAAAACACAAACCTAATCCAACCTTTATCTCGAGGATTAGCTATCTAACATTCACCCCTTAATCTGAAGGGATGTATCAAAGTCCAAGAATGAGAGATAAAAATGCATAAATGTATCTCATCCAATAGATTAATGTCTCTTAGAAATAGTTTTCAAAGGATGACCAAAATCCAAGGATGGTGGGTTTTAAGAGAAAACCACAAACAATACCAAAATGTGGGAGAACTCAAGGTCTAAACCAACACCAATTCTAGAACCTTCATAGGAGTTCTCAGAACAACTAAAAATGTGGCTTTAAGGTGACTACAAACTCTCGAACTATCAATGGAGTTCCTCGAGCAATTCTAAATATGAAAGCGTTCATTCACAAAAAACTCATTTAAAAAAGGCTAAAGTCTCTCTTCCTACAACTCTGGATCTAACTGGTACAAGTTGTGGCTTGGGCTCACTTGTGGATCTTTGTCTCGGGCTTGCTTGACAAATCTTCAAACTTGTAGTAGACCATCACAACTCTATCAATTCCCCCTTTATCGGATACAATGTGAGAAGACGAATTATTCTTCATCACTACAAGGTTGGCCAATACTATTGAACATATCCCGCAGTAGACCTATAAATCTTCTTGACTGCTTTAGACCAATCCCAAGAAGCAATCCATCCAAAATTTTAGTTTCTCTCTTGTAGCAATCTTCTTCCTAGAACATTCATTTAAATGGTCATTGCACTTTCCACAATGCTCACACGAGTGAAGATCAAAACATCAATCTTTCACATGTCCAACTCAGTCACAATGTTGGCATCGATCAATTTTTTCTAGAACAACACCATCCTGAGATCCAACACTGATAAATTGTACAGGCTTAGAAAAATCAGGAATATAAAAAGATACATCCAAGACATCCTTGTTATATTCCAAACAAGTTTTTTGTTTGTTATGCATAATTTCTTCCCATAGCCATATAAAGTTTTTGGGAACGATATGACTCACATCTATATACAATTAACTCTTGCATACCCTTGCCTCAAATAATGGTGGACCAGTTACATTAAATGACACGTTTTGTTTGAGGTTTGGTTGGTGAATTTCCATATGGGGCCAACGCACTTGGGCCGAGCGGGTTCTATCCCCACCAGCTCCACATTTCATGTCATATGTGCAAGTGGGGGTGTGGGCCAGGTCCACCAGAGGTGGCCCACCCACCCCATTACAATGTAAAACATATATGATGGGTGGTTGGAGGGTCGGCAAGGGTCATCGCCCGTCGACCCAAATTTAATTTAAAATAATAAGATATGGTTTTGGGGTCCAAAGGGGGTGGCGGGGGTCATGGCCTACCACCCAAATTAATATTTTTTTTTTTTTGTTTTGTTTTTAAAACTATAGAGGTCGTTTTCAAATATTTCGAAAATAAGGGATATTGGGCAATTTAACGAGGCCACAATTTTGCCCATTTTAGGAAGCCAGATTCCATGTCTGGGACTCAGTCAATTTGTAGGACACTTAAACCTCGCCGACAACCCAACTTTGACAAATAAATTGATTGGCTCTTTCTCACTCATAAAAGCTCGGATTTGAGTGTTGTTCACACCATTGGAATCAGGGCGATGAGCACTTCAATCTGGTGCTAGTTTGGGAGCAATATGACCACTTTGAATTTTGCCCCTTTCTAAGTCCTCTAAGACTTCTGCTTGTGTCAAGAGCCACCTAGATCAGCTACCATCGTCTATACATCAACCAATGAATAAAGGGTCCTGACATAGCCTGATTTCATGACTTTTTGAGCTACTTCTAGTACTTTATTCATAGAACAGTGTACTAGTATACCCTACGGGGCTTTTTGTACAAGAATGGGGAAGGTGGTTCCCCACAATTTACATAATATGATTCTTCAAGCATCTACAATATGTAATTTTCAAATATTAATGAAGATTACGATTTTTCATTTGGAAAAAAAATAATTTAAAATAAAGTTATAATTTAATTAATTTTTATGATTTTTTTTAATCTGGGCGATTGGAGAGGTATAATTGGGTAAGTTTTTTTTATTTTTATCATGTATTCATCCCTATCATCATTTAACATGCATTTAAATTATATGGCTGCATTAGTTCCTATCCATTTTTAATGCAAAAAATTGCTTAAATTATGATGGGCACAATTGGTGGTAAATATGTTATTTACCTAAGCATGAGCTATTTTCAAGGATTTTAGTTTTGGGTTGTTTTATTGCAAGGATTAACAATAAAAAATTACCACACAAATATCTAAAAATCATGGCATGAATATTGTGATTTTATCCATAAATAATGGCATAAATTAGTAAGTTATCACATGACATTGTAAGACCCTCAAGTTATGGTCAAACCAAATGTATGAAAAATAGTTTTTTTAATAACACTGAAAAGCATATATTTATTTTTTAAATTTAAACAATATAACTCGCATTCGTCAATGCTAAACTAATAATTATTAATAGGCAAATTTATTGCTACAGTCCCTAGGGAGGGGCTAATAATAAGAGGACAAGAATTTAGAATCACCCATTGGGGATGAAGGACACAACTCAGAGGACTATATACATGCTTCATATCGCCTTACTAGGTGTGAATGGAATAAATATTATATCAAATGGTTTATTCTATGGGAACTTTATCCTTCCCATGGATATTTGATATGGTGAGATGGTACAACAAAGGTAAGTTTTACCACCTAAAAATCTCTCATAAGCATCACTCGTGACCACCAAAAACTTCAACAAATAATTACACCAAATATTTCTCCAAAGGTTATTGGTCATCACCCAAAAATGAGTAGTAAAAACTTTACAAAGTGGGTTTTGATTTATCCATGCAAAAGAACTATTTTGATTTTATATGGATTCACATTGCCATTCCTTTGATAGCTATGTGGTCCCTCAAAACTAACATTTCTATAATGGGTAGAATTTGAGATCTCACATATCCTTCATAGAGGCACATACAAGTTGTGGATTGAGAAATCCAAATCCCACAGGAATTAATGGCATCTTGAAAGGTTCAATATCAACCACTAGTACTCATTGGGGTTAGCTTCTAGAAACACCTATAAAGGTGTGCCTCAGGGTACTAATTCAACAGGTGGTTAGTGAGGTTAAAGTTATGCTACATAAATCACTATGGATTCCCTATTTCAGTCCACACAAATCATCACTTGCATCTAGCGAGCAACATACAATAGAGTGTGTTCACAATTTCATGAAGGAGGAGAGATCATGCAAAGGGTGAAAATGGGACCTTCCATTGAGGGATTGTTGAAGGTCTGTTGTGCCTTGCATCCTTCATTGTGTCTCTTTCATATACTAGATTTGTCTCATCCTTTCACCAATAAATTACTACTGCTTTCCATTTAATGAGCCATGTCTTTCCTTGTTTACATATATTCTCTTCATTTGATCTATTTAGTTATGTTTACCTCCATTGTTACTTTTTATTTCCGTTGTATTTCTACCTTTCTAACTAATCATGATTGTATTTTGATGTACTTACAACATCTCAACATCACAACATCAACTTGATTTTTGCACACTTGGCATGTGAAAACCAACACACCAATTGGTGATGACATTGCTCCTTTTAATCTATGTTGTTTCTAGGACTTCTTACGTCCTTCAAAGACGAATATGAACCACTCTAGAGATGATTTTGGAGCTTTGTTGACTAATAGAAGCCATCATCTGGCTCTTTTTCTATAGATCTTTGCATACCAATATAATCCATCAACCAGATCTTTGTCTATGAATTTTTGGCCAGAATATTCTACAAGATATTTATTAAATTTCATTTTTACATGATTAAATCATATTTTAATATTAACTGATATTATAGTTAGTATATAATAATTTATTTAAATTTATTAACATTATAGTAATTATGTTGATAGGCATGCCTATTTTGGAATTAGGCTTTTAGAATTTTAATTTAATTATCAATAATTATTACGTGGGTAGGAATCTATGGATGTAACACGTTGGATGTATTAAAGTTATCGATAATAATGGTCTACTATGCCCTTTGAATTCTTTCAAAATAAATTTTCAACCAATCTTAAGCAAAAATTTAAAAGAATCTACACACCGTTTTTCACTTTGTAGGAGCTCGATATTGCCTCTAATATATCTCTGTACTTTCAGATCATCCAGTTCTGAAATTGCACCCTGCAGTAGCCCACTATGTCCTCTTTCCAATGCCACCAGTCTAATCCAAATTGGATTCTCCAAGGAAGAGTTATGCGAAATCTCCCACAGTGACCTGATTATAGACTAGTTCAGTAGAGGGAACTTGTACGACGTGCCACGAGTCACTGTTTCGACCTTTGGCTCTGAAAAATATATACAAGAAACTACAATTTGTTCTCTTTCTGTACCTTCTTACGAAATTTCAATTTGAAAAGCTTAGAGATAAAGTTATGACGATTTTCCCCAAGTCACTTGTTTGGAATGTAATTTAGGAGTCTGCAAAAAGACCAACTTCCTCAGATCATATCTCCGCAAATATAGCGCGAAAAGCTCTGAAATTCGGATCTGAGGTTCAACGCGATTTCTTCTCAAATGGTTTTTTTTTAGCTTCTGAAATGTCGCAGAAAAAAAGTTATAGCGAAAATTCCACAATGACCTATTTGGAGCAGCAAAACCCTAGAAACCTTGCTTTGATACCAAATGCTATGAAGCCAGCTCAAGAAAAGATAGAAAAGATAGATCAACGCCTTAGAATTTAGCTTCTTCGAGGGAGCAACCTCCTTTACATTACATAAATGAACAATTCTTGGATGATTCAAATGACAAACCCTCCTTTCTGTATATATGAGTCTAAGGAGTCACAATATAACCCAGCCGACCTATCAATAATAATATAAAGCCACAAAAATAACAATAGAGGGATTCTATGGGGCACAATAATAATAATATTGGGATAATAGGAGCACAACAATATTAATAAGGGATGCAACTACAATAGTAATGGGGTAATTACTAGTATTATAGGGACCCAACAGATTCTCCCTTTCAAGAATTTCCTGCAGATCATGGTCCTCCGTTCTAACCTCGCTTGGGGTCATCTCATGGTCCTTGTCAAGTTCCATGGTGCTTGGCAGATCCTCCTTTAGTTTGTTGTTTGCAGTTACTTCCTCCATACTATCATCTTTTTCCTTCTCTACAGGATTATCCTCCAATACGTGGTTCGTCCCCTTGTTCCCACCTTCTTCTTCTAAAATCTTGAAGCTGTTGTGACTTGGTTGCTTATCCTCATTGGTTTCTTTTGGTACATTTTCCCTCCTTTCCCTTTGCCTCCCACCTTGGTAAAGCCTTCGGGATCTTTGCCTGTGTTGATCTTATTACTGTTCTCCATTTTGTTTAATGGGCAGTCTCTAAAGAGGTGCCCGTGCTCATGACATCCGCGACATCTGAATGGGACATGTTCATAGTCCACCGCCTGCACCCATTCTTCATCATAAACTTCTAGAATGACTTCATCCGAAAGTGCTCCTGATAGGTCCATCTCTACGCATATACGGGCAAAGGAGGTGTATTTTCCTCGGAGAGTTGCATCTGATATTTTTATAAAATGACCTAGTTTATTTCCTATGGCTTTTAAGGATTCTAGCAGCTAATAATATAAAGGTAGGGAATAGAGTCTTATCCATACCAGTACTGATGTGAATGTCTCTCGTTCCGGGACAAAATTCATCACCCATGGTCACATGTAGAGGCTTGCAGCAGCGTAAAAATACGGTCCTCCTTCGAACACTCTGTCTTTGTCCTTTAGGTTTGTTAAGACCACTATGAAGAAACCCTTGGACCCAAGATGAAGGTTTATTTCCCCCTTTGGCTTCCTGTGGTTTTTTATTCAGACTTGCAGAGCCTTCTTCGTTGGCCATATCCCCATAAATTTGCAAATTACCACATACGCCACCATGTGATCCCTATGCACCTGTAGCACTGGATCACTTAAAACAAACCGTGATGTAATGGTTGACCTAGGTTTACATATTCCTGTCACATTCTTGCGCTCAGTTCTCTAGCTACCTTCTCCTACTCTATTGTCTCTTCTGACCTCCTCATGATTTTCTTCTTGTTCATGAGCTCCGCTATTTTTGGTTTTCCTGTGTTGATATCCCCAGTTTCATCCTCCATTGGCTTCTTGAAGTGGTTTGACACAACTTCCGTGCTGCTATTCGTAACTGCTTGACTGTAGGAGGGAATGAAACTCCCCTCTCCTCGCCCCTCCATGGTAACCAACACTGCTATCATGTTGCAAACCCTCGTTTAGCTTGCGTTCTCACTGTCATTCTTGTATAACATCTTAACCCTTCATCTATAAATTATATTTATTTCAATATCCTTAATTTAAATAAATAATTAATAAAATAGTGTATTTTATTTTGAATAATTAATATAAATTAATTAAAATTTGATATAATAAAAAATAAAAGTTAACCTAAATAAGTGAAACATAAAAGTGTTGTTTTGGAATGTGAGACATAACATTGAAAAAAAAAAAAACACTATCGATTAAATTTCAACTTATTTTTTTAAAATTGATATAAATATAATTACATAAAAAAAATCCATAATTATATAATAAAATCAGTTATAAAAATATATCAAAAGTTTAAAACAAAACAAATAATTTCAATAAAAATAATATAGGACATTACGATATATATAACCAAAGAGTGGCAATAATAAGCAAAGTGTAGTAATCCCGATTATACTAAGATATCCCTATCCTTTTTAGGGGCATTAATCAATAATTGTTTTATGAATTGAGGAGGTTTTTGAACTAATGGGCATAATCCCTGGCATATCGCTTTAAGTTGTTACTGTAATCAAATATAAAATAAACCAAATCAATAGTCATATCCACTTGCCCACTCAAAGTTGTCCACAAGCAACGAAACCGCAATACCTTGGCTGCCAAAGAAACCAAATCGATAGTCATATCGACTCGCCCACCCAAAGTTGTACACAAGCAACCAAACCAAATGAAATTCAGATCGTCAATGACCTGACGGGCGGAGGCAGCAAATCCAACTCGGTAGCGTGGAGGCAGCAGATTTGAAATTCAAATGAGTGTGGGCAGACCACCAAAATGAAATTCAAATCGTCTAATAAGAAATGTGGTATTAATATGGTACGAACAAGACATGGAATGCCCAACACACAAGACATGCTTGATTATCCATGATGCATCATGTATGGTGGCTGCCATAAATATTGGTGAGGGTAGAACATGACGGACACGGACGAAACAGAGGTCGATAAATTTGATGGCAAACAAATAACCAGCCGGTCCCTCGGCTATAAATGTACGATTTTGTATATGTCAATGTACGATTTTGTATATGTCAGTGGTTGGATAATTGGCTATTATATATGTCAGTGGTTGGATGGCAAGGGTTAACCAGCTTGTCATAGGGCATTAAATGCCCCGGTACATGCATGCCCTATAACAAAATAACACACAGCCTTGGTGGCTACATAAATTAAAAATAAAAGCTGTGTGTTATTTTGTTATAGGGCATGCATGTACCAAGGCATTTAATGCCTTATGACACGCTGGTTAGCCCTTGCCGTGGTTGGATAATTGGTTTGCCAAAATTTAATGGTGTATATGTCAGTGTTTGGATAATTAATCTGTCAAAATTCAACTGTGGACATATACAGTTCTTTATATTTATGACCCAGTAGTACACTGGTTATTTTCAGCCAAATGTCAGTGTTTGGATAATTAGTCTGTCAAAATCCAACTGTGGACATATACAGTTCATTATGAACATATACAGCTCTTTATATTTATGACTCAATAATAAGATGGTTATTTTTAGCCAAACTTGAAAGCCTACAGCCTAAAACATATACAATCCAAAAAATATACAACTAGACATATACAACCAAATACATTTATAACCCATTGCTAAGCTGGTTATTTTCGACCAAATTTCAGCCAAACTTAAAAACGGACACAGTCCAAAACATATATAACCAAATACATTTACAGCCCAAGACATATACAACTAAATACATTTTATAGCCCATTGGTAAGCTCGTTATTTTCGGCCAAACATAAAAGCAGACGTTGCCGGAGATTGGAAAGGTTGTCGGAGGCCGGCCGGGTGTGAACGTCGAGGCGTGTAATAAAGGTTATTGCTTGACGATGCACCCAGCTACCATTCATGGCGTTTACCGACAGTTTATTATCTGCCAGTATCGGCATTTAACAACGGCAAAGGCGTGGCATAAGGTGCCATCACATCGCTGATGCAACCTGCAACTTGAATAAATGGAAATCGTGATCTTAAACCAATTCCATTGCTTCAGATCTACGGAATTAATTAATGCACCCAACGACTTCCATTGGCTTTTACAAATCTCCAAAGGGGTCATTACGTACCACTATCTATGGCCCAGTGGGAAAGGTGCCATCACATCATCGATCACGGTAGTCTAACTAGGCTGAAGAATTGTTTCAAAAGTTATGGAAATCACTATCATATTTAAAAAAAAATCCAGTAAGGATTTTGTGAATCTGACTTATAGCTGTTAAACTTTAAAATTTTAGGTGTTTTAAATGTTTTTGATGTTGCTGAATCCATTTCCACCATAAAAAAAATATGATTCAAATAATGTCCCTACAAGATTTTTTGAAATTTTTTTGACCGGATTCCAACCACTTTTAACTGTCTAGACAATTCCTCGGCCTCGTTAGACGACTCCTCGTTAATATAGCTCTGCAACATCAATAATTGTAACTTTCTTTATTTTAAAGTAATTTCCATGCTCGAAATCTACTTAATGCGTCAATTGATTTATATGCTATACGGTATTTAATACTTCTAAGAGTACATTTGGTCCATCACTTTTTATTTATCTAGTCACCACGCGCATGTTACCGGGATATCGAATATGCATGTAACCAAGCATTTAATACCCTATGACACCTTATGACAGGCTGGTTAGCTCGTGCCCCTGAAATACACTTTTTGTATCGACAGATAATCATGTATGGGCATTAACATGGGCAAGCAATATTGAGCATTCAATACACCCTATGTGACATTGGAGAGATATCATACATATCATAGCATACGATTATTATTGTTTCTAGCAGTTCCTCTCGTGGGATTTCCGGTCATTCGGTTGCCTCCGCCTTGACCGCCACCACCAGATCGTACACTCGTTTGAATTTGGAAACCCACCGAAACAAGAACTTGAACACGGCCATTCATTATTCTAAATTGGTTTGAAATTTGAAATTGAAACCGCGCCATCGCGAAGAATTCGACGGTACATTTTCATTCAAGAAAGTTGAAGCTTCAGTCCAAAGACACCTTTGTCGAGCACATCAGGGGCCTGCTGAGCGTTGTCATGCAGGACATGTAGTTGAAGCTTTCTTGCTCCTCAGCTCCAGACATGGTACTGCAAAATATACATGTTGGAAGCTACCAAACCAAGGTTTTGGATGAATTCTGCACCGCCAAATTGGGGATCTTTACGCCTAAGAAGACAAAGACATCATCCTTGAGATTTTAAAATCTCATCCATCAAATATCGTTGAGCAAAAATGCTCCTTCAAGGATCCAGTATAGCAGCAAAAAATGTATGCCAAAGAACAGATTCTGATCATCCCTTGGGCCGTCAGCCTCAAGGTCGAGAAGGGCAAGAATAGAGTGGGCATCGAGCAGGCCATCACCGAGACTCATCAAACAACCAGCTGCTAGTTTTTCCTTAACTCGACGAATTATTTTCATGGGATTTGTGATTTTTCTTATTTTTATGGGATTTGTGATTTTTCTATGTTTAGAAAAAATATTTACAAGAATGTAAGCATTTCAGATGTAAGTCACCGCTCCTCCTCCATTGTAGTAATGAACGGGAGGAGTGATTTGAAGACCTGTACCCTGTCATCGATGCAGACAAGACCTGTAACCTATCATCAATGCAGACAAGTAGTGATCAATATGTGATGATATTTACAGTCAAGCCTCACAAAAGCTTGATGGCTGGTTTTTGGGTATTTTCTATTTCTCCCCAATGAAAACTATAGGAATCTTAAATTTCTATTGTGGAGGTGTATCATGTATTTCTATCTGTAGGGAACCCCGCTCTAACTTCAACCACCGTAAACATCTCTCTTATAAAAAAAAGGTCATAAACAATCAGAAAAACTTTGATGTACATCTTCATTTTGGTGGTCAGGTTAACCTGGATTTATTTTATATTTATTTCTTCCATTTAAATTGAATGTTGTGGTGAATATTTATATATATATCGGATGTTTGCTAGGACTAGAACCGTCAAGCGGAGACATAATTCTATACCCTCTGACTTTCAATCAACATAAGGTGTTACGTTTGATACGAGGAAAATTTATTTTAATATTTATATTTATTAAAAACAAGTAAAAAGAAGTCACAATAATCTCTGATGGCAAGTTTTAATTATTAACAAGATGTGCTGCGGGGCAGCTAGTCCCTGCCCTAAGCCGGCTAGCTGCATGGGCTATTATGCTATGGGTAAAGCACTAGTAGTAAATTTTATAGCACTAGTAGTAGATCTTATAGCTATGTCCCTAGTAACAGAGCATAAAGAAGTCCAGCCACCACCAGCCAGAGAGCCGATAGCAGGTTCGATCTGATCCAGTTTATGTTTCAGTCATCATCTGCTTAATTTAGTTAATATTGCAATGTTAATGGTAGCAGTGTCATCTACTCCAGAAAATGCTGGCGTTGCAGAGAGAGATTGCTCAAGGCATTAAAGCCTGCCCACCATGCTGTATACTACTTCATGTCTGCTATGGCGTATTAAATTCTAACGATGTTTCTAACAATTATACTGCATTCTATATTAATTTAAGACTAATGTTCTGCACTGGTGTGGATTGCTGGGGCAAACTTACAGGCGCCGTGAGAAGCAGCGCAAAGCGATGAACAAGGTTCTCGTGTAGCAAAATGATAATCTGCCAAAACAGGCCTTCCAGTTTGTGAGTCAGAACAACTTTTTGCGGCGACAACTGAGACTCTTAAAAGAAAAAAGTACTAATTTGGATGGAAGTAAGGTAGTTTCCTCAACCGCCAAAATTTATCGTGAACAAAACTTCCAAATAGTTGTTTAGCATTCTGATGGGGTTGGTGGTCCAATACTTTCTAGGCCTTTAAATGCCTGTAGAATTGATCATCGTACTTGCTCAAATGTATTTGCTTCGTATCAATAGTGCAGCGCCTTCTTTCTGTTCGCAGCTATGCGAATCGGGAAATTGAAGTTGATAATCTTTCGGGGCTTAGTTATGTGATCAGCACTGAGCGTCTGCTTGGTAAGTTCTTTTAGGGGCTAGGAAAGAATGATTTGATCCAAAGGCCATTCGCTATGGTATCGCTCACTTTGTTCAATGCAAGTAACGATATGTCGGACGTTTCTGGAACTTAGATCACACAGCTTACGCAATATTGATTAAATCAATAATCGTGCGTGCATACAACATTCGAACAGAGTGAGACAACAATTCTATGCATCATAATAATGCAATTACGGGCTGGCAATTATCCAAAATTCATGGTCAAATAAAGGAACAACTTCGTTTGGCATTCATGATTCTAGTAAGGATAAAAGTCCGAACTCGAGATGACGAGTTTCTTTTCAAGCTTGTGTAAATTTTCTTTGATCAAAGCAAAAAATTCCTGTATTTGTTATGCATTTATCTAAGTTGTAAGTATTAGACGTTAAACCGACTTCTTGACTGTGGTTTTGAATTTTTGCAGTGTTCAAGGTTTTGTTTTCTCCCTGCAGAGTGTAGCTTTAGTGGTTCACTTTGACAATTCGAATGAATTAGTTCTAACATCACGGGCTTAGCGAAACTTATTCTTATGGTTTTTAGCGAATCTATATTATTTGACATGTAGATAGTGTGTTTGGTGTTTCGTATGTTTTTTAGTGAATCTATATTATTTGACATGTAGATAGCGTGTTTTGTGTGGGCTTTCAATTCATTGCCATTATCTAAAATGCCATTGAATTCGTCCACTGAATGCTTTATTTATTTATCTTTGTAGTCTCCTTTAAGTCACTTAACAAAACAGAGTTTTATTTATTTATCTTTGTAGTCTCCTTTAAGTCACTTAACAAAATAGAGTTTTGATTGCAATTGTTTTGGCGTTTATGAAGTCATAGAAATGCTTCACATGGAGGGAATATAATTATTGCCTTTTCATATGACGCAACATTAACCATCTAAAATTTCGTACATATATTTTATATCACTACTAACTTTATCCGCAGACATCATAATTTTAAAATCACTAAATTATTAACCTTTAACATAATTCCTTTATATTTAATTTATTATAAAAGGTTGCATTAAAAATTTGTGTGAACGGTTGCAATACATATGTGCCTATGGTAAGAAAGATAACGCTATTGGAGCCAACATTGCGAGAAAACGACATTTGGCCTGGACTTTGCTCCTCGTGACAGTTGTTCTTTCACACCTGCCTTCTTCCTCCGGATCGCTCCACATACCCTATCCCATGCGCTATTGCACTCACACACATGGCCAGGGAGTTGGGACTCAGTTAGACGCTCTGTTCCTGGAGTCTGCGAGCTCGTTCTCGATGGCTTATGCCAAAATCCTTGTTCTATGTTCACCAAATGCTACGGTTGTTGCCTTATCCCCTGTCTTCTATGGTTTCCACCATCCACAGTCGAGCTCAGTATCGTCGGAAGCACAGAAACTGCCAACATGGTCGAGGTAATATGTTAAGATATTTCTAGTTTATGTTTCAGTCATCATCTGCTTAATTTAGTTAATATTGCAATGTTAATGGTAGCAGTGTCATTTGCTCCAAAAAATGCTGGCGTTCCAGAGAGAGATTGCTCACGGCATTAAAGCCTGCCCACCATGCTGTATACTACTTCATGTCTGCTATGGCGTATTAAATTCTAACGATGTTTCTAACAGTTATACTGCGTTCTATATTAATTTAAGACTAATGTTGTGCACTGGTGCGGATTGCTGGGGCGAACTTACAGGTGCCATGAGAAGCAGCCCAAAGAAGCCACCCGCTTGCTTGCGTTGAATGAGAAGCTCAAAGCGATGAACAAGGTTCTCGTGAAGAAAAATGATAATCTGTCAAAACAGGGCTTCCAGTTTGTGAGTCAGAACAACTTTTTGCGGCGACAACTGAGACTGTTAAAAGAAAAAAGTACTAATTTGGATGGAAGTAAGGTAGTTTCCTCAACCGCCAAAAGTTATCGTGAACAAAACTTCCAAATAGTTGTTTAGCATTCTGCTGGGGTTGGTGGTCCAATACTTTCTAGGCGAATTGCTTAATAAATTTACGGTCTGTTTAACACAAAAAACAACCTCAGACAAGGCAACTGTAAATTGAGAGATGCAATTGATTTGCATTCTGTCAACTTTTTCTTTATAATTTATAATTGTTGTCTCTAATGTTTCTTGAATTTTTTATAATTCTCATAACCAGACCTTAAACTACCGGAAATCTGTAAGAACCAGGGGCTGTTTCTTGAATTTCAACGCTATATCAACAAGGTTAGCAATACTTCTTGAATTTCAACACTACATTAACAATGTGAGAATATATATTGAAATAACGTTGAAATTCAAGTAATAACCCCATTAAAACCTGCGATTATTCATTCGACTATATTTTATATGTTTATATCCACCCGTTTTAGATCTAATCTTCTTCGTTACCTTTTTTAGCTAGAAATTTAAAAATCTTTTGTTCACATTTTTTTCAGATAATAGTAAAGCAAATTGCAATAACTATTAATATATTCAGTTAGCTAGAAATTTAGAATAGTTTTTGCCTTTTTCAAAAATTCTAAAATATTTTAAAGTTTAAACAATTAAACTCCATGAATCCAGAAATGTGAAAATAGAAAATAGTATTTGCTCTTCTTTAAAAATTCTAAATCTCTTGATCAAATTAAACACCATTACTCTGCGAAGAAGTAAAAATAGGGATCAAATTAAACACCATTACTCTGCGAAGAAGCAAAAATAGGGAAGTGTTGAGAAGTGTACCTTAAGCCTTTGGCTATGTGATATTTATTGGTTGCATTCTAATCATAAATTCCTGTAAGATATTCAGTTATAGAATCATTGTGAATATTTCATGGAAATAACTTTTGTCAACAATTTGCTTGACTCGAGTATGTTAATTTCATTATAAGATGAATGAGAGATAGGGATACTCAGCTATTGATTAGCAGTCAATAACAGGTCACATAAGTTACTAAGCTTTTTGTTGTTCTTGTAGGCTATGAGATGCCACTGGCTTTCTTTATAATACTCGCACCTCGGCCACGGTTGCTGAGAATCTGAGACTTTCAAGGTGTGAACGCGCATAAACAGCTCCACCGATTTTAACTGGAATCGACTTCTCTACTTTATGACCTGGATGGTCTGTAACCCAGTCGAAGATCTTAGGTTGAGACAGTGAGGAATGGAGTTTGCAGGCCACAGAAGTAGGGGGGTTCTTTGCAGGCCACAGAACTTTGCTGCTGCTTCATCCTACGGCTGGTGATTGACCTGCCTCATGATTCCAGCTTGATCTTACAGAACAGACTCTCCACGTTTGGCTACGAATAACAAACAGAGATCATTTTAAGGCAGGCAAGTCAAGTCGGTTGTTCTCATGCAAATTACGGTTTTGACACGGCACTGCAGGGATTGTTTGACACAGCAGGGCAATTTTGACACGGCAGGGCAGCCATGGTTTAACATAAGTTTTGTTAGTTTTGTTAACATTAAATGTTAGGAGATTAATGCTAATGCAAACATAGCATTAGTTCATGAAGCTGTGAAATTGTTCTAATCACGGCTACTTCTGCCAATTTTACCCTAACTTTTCAGCATGTATACCTCGTTTTGAGGCCAAATAAGATGAAGATGTGTTTGATTGGTCAAAAGCATAAGAAACTATAAAATATTGTATTGGTTTCTGTGTCCTGTTAAGAAACTTTGTTTTAAGTTAAAATACTGTTGTTGATTATCATGCCAAACTAATGCTATCTCATCGAATCGATTACTATAGTCCCTGCAGCCCGGAAGGGG
>APFE031464524.1:0-15920 GCA_000404065.3 Pinus taeda | reverse complement strand
CTTACAGAGCGTACAAGTACACAGGTACAGTGTGTTCGGAGTGCGTACACGCAGGCAAGGTAGAGAGAACCTGCGTACCCAGAGATAAACATGTTTTAACTGACTTTCTCTCTTTTTGAAGTTTGACATGAAGAGTAGAGGTATGAGGCTTGACAAGGAGGATAATATGACTATTGATGGAGCCATATTAACTGCAGATAGTCATGGTGACAAATTTCAGTGTAACACACTACTAGGGTTCTCCAAGATCAAGAACAGGGAGTGACAAGAGAGTGACAAATTATTGTGTAATAGAAGTGTTATACCACCAATCAACGAGAGGCAACAATTTGAACCATTGTGTTTGTTTATCAGATACAAAGCAACAGAGATATCCTTCCAAAAATTTGTTCACTATCTTATTTTTCCCATCAAATTGAGGATAATAAGATGAGTTATGAGCTAACTAAGTACCCAAACAAGAAAATAACTCTGTCAAAAAATTTCTAGTGAAAATAGGATCTTTGTCACTTACAATAACCTTTTGGTTTCCATGTAGCTTTTGGAATGTTTCCATAAATGCAATAACAACTGTAATAGCTTTAAATGGATGAGATAATGCACAAAAGTGTGCATATTTGGTAAGTCTATCAACTACCACCATGATGACACTATATAATTAGAGCCGACATAACAATAATAATGTAAGGGCACAATAATAACTATATGGGGACAACATGGGCACAACAATAACAATAAGGGGTATAATGACAATAATAATAAGGGAATACACTAGTATTATAGGGACCTAACAAGGTGGCCTTAGCCTTCACATAGAGATCCAACAGAGAAATTGTGGAGATCGAGAACAACAAATTCAAGAATACAGAGGAATCTATAAGCAAGGCGATGACGTTGTCTGCTATAGGTGACCAGTTCTTCAAAAGAGGACACCTCGATGTCACAGATTGTGAAAAGTTCCTCAAGCCTGCATATCAGACGTCAAGTTGGTCGAAAGGAGTGTTAAGTAGTTGTTTGGATGAGTAGTGGTATCCATTGCTCATGGTGTTGCAAAGGTTCTTTGCCTGTGAAGAAAGGTATGTCGTTGTCTTTATTTATCACATTATACTATTGTTACATTTCTTAGAGAGCCGAGAATTTAATTTTCCCTACTTTTTACTTCAAAGTTTACATAAAATGGCAAGAGGAGTTCATTCTGAAGTTAAAAACCCTAAGACTAGCACATACCTTCACAATTTAATTAAAATGATAGTAATAGCCGAGTTAAGCAAAATACAAAATTCATGGGAGGACTTCCTATTCAAGAATTTTCTAGGGGGAGGAAACCCAAGCAAAAGGACGAAATTAGATCATCAATCCTATGTCGAAACATTCAAGTCTAAAGACTGAGACTCCTCCAAGTTCTAGACCAAGCCCTAGTCCAGCAACAAAGCCTACCACTTCTATGGAAGGAAGCTCTGTAGGAAAACCTCTAGGGGCATCCCTAAGTCCTAATATTCCATATGAACAAGAAGCCCGAGTTTTAGGGAAGAAGAAGAAATGTAAAAAAAATAAGAAAGGAAAACCTGGATAGAGAGAAATGCCTTCCAAGAAAATGTAGGCCAACAACTAGAGGGAAACTACTTCAAGAGCCACCGATCCCATAGTTGAAGCTACTGAACATCAAGATGAAAAGGCTAAAACTACTCTTAAGAGGAAGCGGAAAACTTTCCATGGAAATTTAGGGTCAAAAATTGCGTCTTCTACCCCCCTTCGGCAAGCAGCCGAAACCCCGATTATCTCTCAAACTCGACGTTAGACTAGGAGTTTGTGTAAGCAAGACTTGTCTATTTTAGGTAGTCGCATTCAAGAACCAGTATATGTTTTATCTTCTCCATATGTGGGCACTGAGGAAATCATTGCAATGGATAAAGAAAAGTAAACTCCTTTGTTTGAAGAAGGTATCCTACATGAGATTGACCAAGATATTATGAGTATTTCCCCACCTAAAAACCTCATAGTAGAAGTACAGGTAACAAGAAACAGGGGTCTAGTTCCAATAAAAACAACAATGATTGTGCTCAAGATGGAAGTAACTCCTAACATTCCATGGTGCCCGTCAAAACCTCCTCTGCTCATAATGAAGAAGACCTCCAACTACTTTTGCCTCATTTACAAAAGAATAATATGAAACTAAAGGACAAAGCACATAATTATAAGACTCTCTTTCACTATGTACGAGATGTCAACAATGAGTATAGAAATGCGAAGCTTTCCCTGGTATCTCATAACGATTCATTTGTGTTAAAGAACAAGCGACTGATTCACTGGAAGATAGCTTGAATGAAGCCTATCAAGAAGCTTGATGCGGAGAAGGTAGCTATGTATTTCCAAAAGTATTTGGTTGGTGACAGTCAGGGGTTGCAAGTTCTAGTTAAAATTGTGGGAGTTTGAAACATTAGCCTCTCCTATTTTGTTTTATGACTTAATAGTAGTTTCATGAGGGCATGCATTCATATAGGCATGGGGGGGATGTTGGTCCCACTTTTGTACCCATATGCACCCCTTTATTTACTATTTTTACCTATACCTATTCTCTTTTTACCCTCTTTTTATTGCACCATCATCATCAAACCCTGATATTTTGTGACGAGAGGTAAAACACTTAGCACTATTTTCATTGTTTTTTATTAATTTTAGGTAGACTAATGAGATCATGCTTATTGGGTTATTTCTAATTAGTCATTATTTGGACTCAAAGACTTGAAAGTATGTTGAGAGGTAGAAGAAACCTCAACACTTGGATGAATAGCACATGGATATGGACAACTCACCATTCAAATGATCGTTCACCATTTTGTACTCAACTCCACTTTATGATTTCATAATTAACTTAGCAGTTGGTGTTCAATTGACACCTTGGACAATCTAGCTTGAACGACTCCTCATGATTCTGTACTTAATACAGTAGTAAATATTTGAATTCATATCTCGGTTAATCAAGGATGAATGTCTTCATGCTTAAAATGGAGAAATTTTTTTCCAAAAACCAGGATGTAGCCCAGCCAACCCAATTCACCTAGAGGGTCCTTCACGAAGGATATCATACAACTTATAATAGTTTTATGGTTGAATTGTTTACTTTGAATAGTTAATTAGTTAAAATTTAGTCTTCCATCAATTTTCCTTATAAGGCCAAATGTGTTTTGTAATTTTTTTTTAGAAAAAAGGAGACAAGGTGTGAACAAGAGACAAAGGATTGGTGTGATTAAGTTTTATCTTAACAGAACTGAAGGAATGTATGTAAGTGAACTTATGATTTTAATCTTAATACAATTTGACTATGCCATGAATTATCTATAAGTGTTAAGGACTCTTTGAATGTTTGGTTGTCACTGTCAAGAAAATAACTCGTGATTCCTTTTTGATACCGTCAATTTATGAGTGTGAGCGGTGAGAGGTTTTCCAAGTCGATTGAAATGTTTCTATCCAAGGTTTAGTTAAGTAACCAGAATTCTTTCATCAGAGGTCTTTTCCCTTTCCATAGCATAATTATCTCTATACAGAAGCAAGCATGGGCATGAGTTGATTGTGCAAGTAGAAACCTTGGCTTGGTGTCGCTTTCCATTTAGCTTTGAGTATTTATAGTAGAATTAGTTTGATTGATTCAATTTCCATTTAGTTTTGAGTTTGATTATGCAAATAGAAATTTCAGTTCATGTCAATTGGTTCAATCTCCATTTACCTTTGAGTTTTTCAAGTAGAATTAGTTTGATTAATTTGGTTTTCATTTTCTTTTGAGTTTGAGTTTGATAAATAGAAATCCTAGTTTGATTGATTTACCTTTTGAGTTTGACAGTAGAGATCTTAGTTTGATTGTCAAATGATTTAGTTCCCATTTTCATTTGAGTTTTGATCATGAATTCCTTGAGTACAAAAATGAGTTTATGTTGAATGATTCATTTATATTATGTTAGAGGTTTTGAATAGAAGGTTCTCTATAAATTGGTCGAAGAAGATGGAATCCTGTAGGTATGAATTGCTATCATAGGAATTTACTTTTCAGCAGTGAATGATGTGATTAGGAATTTACTTTCCAACAATGAATGGTGTGATTAGGAATTTACTTTCCAACAATGAAATGGTGTGTTTCTTTATCAAGAGTAATTAAAAGGTTCTCTTACAATTAGTAAATAGTGTGTTATTTCATAGAAATAAGTGTAAATTTGAATTACAAAATTTCGAGTGATAGAACATTTCCTTTACAAATTAGTTGTTCATTTGTGATTGCGAGTGCATTCTTAAATTCAGTTAATTTACTTTAAATATTGAAAAGGAAATAGAAAATAGATTAGATAGGCTTCTTCACTTCAGCATTTTTACACTTATAAGAAGAGAAAACTCAGCATTTTGTACTTAATTTTGGAACCTGAACCAAAACGTAGTGTGACTTGAAGATTACGAAGCTCAGTTGATAATTTAATTTAGGAGACTTAAAGAACAATTAAAACTCCTAAAAATATGTGTATAAAAAGTGGTTTTTGTTGTATATTCAGCTTCAACTATGGATAAAGAGATGGAGCTTTGTTTCTTGCTTTCCGAAGAAACCAAACAATCTCCCAAGAAATGAGTTGCTCTTAAAGTGCTTTTCCTGTCATCAATACTACCAACCAATTTAGTATTAGTAAAAGTAATCAAATTCATTTTTTTACCTTTGGGATACCATAATCCATAATTAAGAGTAACTTGAAGGTACTTGAAGATCCTCTTTATAAAAATATGTCTCCTTGGGATTAGCTTGAAATCTTAAGGCCAATCCTACAACTTGCATGATATTAGGTCTAGAAGTAGTTAGATACAATAAGTTTCCAATCATGGAATGATACATGGACTAAATTAGTTCTAGTGATTCATCATATTTACTCAACTTATAATCGATAAGCAGAGGAGTGCACACAGGTTTGCAATCTTCCATGCCAAATTTTTGTAATTTCTCTCTAAGATACTTTGATTGAGAAATAAAAATGCCATTTTCATCTTGAATAACTTGCGAACCAAAAAAAAAAAAGTAAGCTCACCCAACATTGACATATCAAATTCTTTTTACATTTCTTGTGCAAAATTTTGGCCCATCTTCTCCAAATCACTCCCAAAAATAATATCATCTACATACACAACAATTATTAGAAAATGTTCACCTTCAAATTTCATATGTAAATTGTTGTTCATGGATCCCTTTTGAAACCTTGTTGTTGTAGATGTTTGTATAACTTTTCATACAATGCTCTTGGAGCTTGTTTCAAGCCATAAAGATCCTTCTCCATCCTGCACACTAGATTCTCATCATCACCCAATAAAAAACCTTCAAGCTTCTCTATATACACTTCCTCTTCTAGATCAACATTCAAGAAAATCGATTTTACATCCACTTGATAAAATTTAATTTTGTTGTAACATGCAAAAGCCAAAAACATTCTTATATAATCTAATCTAGTGACAGGTGCAAAGTTTCATCAAAATCAATACCTTTGACTTTAGTATACCTTTTTACATAAGCTTTTCTTTGTTCCTTACCACTTTGACTTCTTCATCCAGGTTGTTGTTGAACACCCACTAATATGAATAGAAAATGGAATCCACCCATGGTATTCATCCACCCATAGTATTCATTCACCCATGGAATTTACCCATGGTATTGTAATTGGCATCGACCCTTGATATTCATCCTCCCATGGTATTTATCCACTCGTGGACTTTACCCATGGTATTGTAAATGACATCCACCTATGGTATCCATTCACCCATGATATTTACACACCCATGGAATTTATGTGTTGTATTGTGATAAAAAAATACTATAAGTAATAAGTCTTATTTTGTAAAAGGATATATTGTCCACCAAGGATTGATGCCACTTAAAATACCACGGGTTAATGAATACCATTGGTGGATGCCACTTACAATATCATCGGTAAATTCCATGGGTGGATAAATACCATGGGGGGATGACATTTTCCATTCAGATCATTCCTCCCTCCTTAATAAGAAATGGTCCCCATTACATGAATTTCCCTCTTGAAAAGGCTTTGTTGAATATGAAGAACCACTAAAGATAATATTTTTTTGTGGTTAACCCATAACCTTAATGAACGAAGATCTGAGGATTGAGACACCATGTAATGCTTGTGATCAACTGTGATACTGATAGTGTGTAACCTATCAAATGGACATTGATAAAGTGTGGGTTTATGGATGACCTATAATCATGACAAACAAAGGTCTGAGGATTTAGATACCTTGTAATGCTTGTGACCAACTATGATACTAACAATGTGCAACCTAGAAAATGGACTTTGATGATGTGTGGGTTTTCGAATGACCCATAACCATGAAAAACAAAGATCCAAGGATAGGGATGCCCTGTAATGCTTGTGACCAACTGGGATACTAATAGTGTGCACCCTAGCAAATGCACTTTGATGATAAGGATTTTGTGCGGTTGACCCATAACTGTGATGTTGACTGTTGATGAAGTAGCAGGTGCCTACTAAAGCAGGGTGGGAGGGCACATCTCCAAAGGGAACCCGCTCTAAATGCTACTCCAGATTTAAAATAGTAATAAATTGGTCAATATAACTTAGAATCTTCATTATAACCTATTTTTCAAAATAGAATGACCATTATGCATCTTCCCATGTGATTTAAATTCATACCTTGACTCTCTAGAAACTTAGAATTGCTTTGCAATTGTCCCATTGTCACAAAAGTTCTGAAAAAAATCGTTGATTTTAAATCAGTGATATCTCCCTCATACGAACTTTGATTCGACCATTTTTTTTTAATTGGTTGATTTTTTGAGAGAAGCTCAAATATACAATCATTTTTCTGAAATTGTACACAAAAATAGTAAAAAATAATAGGAGATCCATCATCCATGAATTGTCGTCGGAAAATTTATGTAACATAGTGGAATTTTAAATCAATGATATCTCCCTCATCCGGATTCTGATTTGGCCATTTGATTTTTGAATTTGGGTATTTTTTCTCAAGGAATCTAGATCTATTATTTATTTTTGTAAATTTTGCACCAAAAGTTTCATATCTCATCTACAAATTTGCCACCCAAGAAAATCCTTGCAAAAAAATAAAAAAGAATAATTCTTCTCGCTTTGCCCAAGAAAGTATTATGTGGAGGTCATAGCATGTGCCTGAATTTTGTTGAATATTGCTGCAAAAATTTGAAATTGAAATATGCATCAAACCCTCATTCTCATGGAATCATAGCTTGAATCTAATACCACTTTTTGGGAATCTGAATGGAAAATGGCATTGACCCATGGTATTCATCCACCCATAGTATTCATTCACCCATGGTATTTTAAGTGGCATCCACCCACAATATTTTAAGTGGAATTCACCCAGGATATTCATTCGTCCATGGTATTGTAAGTGGCATCCACCCTTGGTATTCATCCTCCAATGGTATTTATCCACTCATGGAATTTACCCACAGTATTGTAAGTGACATCCACCCATGTTATTCATTCAACCATGGTATTTACCCACCCATGGAATTTACCTTTGGGTGAATGAATACCATGGGTGGATGCCACTTACAATATCATTGGTAAATTCCATGGGTGGATAAATACCATGGGTGGATGCCACTTGCAATACCATGGGTAAATTCCATGGGTGAATGAATACTAAGGGTAGATGAATACCATGGGTGGATGTCATTTTCCATTCGGATCATGGATGTCATTTTCCATTCGGATCATTAATGATCCGAATGGAAAATGGCATTCACACATGGTATTCATCCACCCATGGAATTTACCCATAGTATTGTAAGTGGCATCAACCCATGGTATTCATCAACCCATGGTATTTATCCACCCATGGAATTAACCAATGGTATTATAAGTGGCATCCTCCCATGGTATTGTAAATTACATCAACCCATGGCATTTACCAACCCATGGAATTTACATGTGGTATTATAACCAAAAAAGGCTATAAGTAACAAGTCACATTTTGTAAAAGGACAAATTGTCCACCATAACATAGCCTCTACAGTTATTATACGTTTTAATAAAAAAATATTCTTTGTGGTTCTGTTTACAATATGTTTTCCTCGTTTTCTTCTGACATTTTAATATTTTTTATCTTTACAGTCTCCCCCCAAGATCTCGATTAGTAGTTTCAGATTCAAGGTATGATTCCATGGGAATGATGGTTTGATGCCTATTTCAGTTTTAAATTGTTGTAGCAATATTCAACAAACTTCGAGCGCATGTTACGACCTCCATAGAGCATTTTCTTGGACCAAGTGGGAAGAATTTTTCTTTTTTCATTTTTTTAGATGAATTTTTTTAGGTGGTGATTTTTCACATCAAATATGAAACTCTTGGTGCAAATTTTACAAAAGAAAATCCTTGGAAAAATACCCAAATTCACAAAAAAAACCGGCGGAATTGGAGTTCGGATGAGGGAGATATCATTAATTTAAAATCATCTATGTTGCAGAAATTTTTTTGACGACAATTCATGGACGATGGCTCTCCTATTATTTTTTGCAGTACTTGTGCAAAATTTTAGAAAAATCATTATAGATTTGACCGCCTCTCAAAAAATCACCAACTTTCAAAAAAAAATTGGTCAGAACAGAGTTTGGATGAGGGAGATATCGTTGATTTAAAATCAACTATTTTTTCAAAACTTTTCTGATGACATAACAGTTGCAGTTTGAATCTGAGTTTTCAGAGTATCAAGATAGGGATTTCAAACATAAGAGAAGATGCATAATGGTCATTCTATTTCTGAAAACAGGTTATAATAAAGATTCTGAGATTTATTGACCAAGTTATGTCCATTTTAAATCTGAAGCAGCTTTTAAAGCGGGTTCCCTTTAGGGACGTGCCCTTCCACCCTGCTTTAGTAGCTACCTGCTTCACATTCACTAGTTTTAGCATAGCATCATCCGATTTGGGTTCTTTGGAGATGTTCCCTCCCACCCTAGGCTATGTAGGCACCTACTACTTCATTAACAGTCATCATCATGATTATGGGTCAACCACACAAAATCCTTGTCATCGAAGTCCATTTTATAGGCCACACACTGTTAGTTTCACAGTTGGTCAAAATAATTACAGGGTATCTCCAACCTCAGATCTTGATTTTCCATGGTTATGAGTCATCCACAAACTGACACTTTATCGAAATCCATTTTTCAGGTCACACACTATGAGTATCATAGTTGGTCACAAGCATTACATGGTATCTCTATCCTTTGATATTCGTTCATCATGGTTATGGGCTAACCACACAAAACCCTTCTCTTTAGTGACTCTTCATATTCAACAAAGGCTTCTCAAGAGGTAACTTCACGCAATGGGGACCATTGCTTCTTAAAGAGGGAGGAATGATCTGAATGAAAAATGGCATTCACCCATGGTATTCATCCTCCCATGGAATTTACGCATGGTATTGTAAGTGGCATCAACCAATGGTATGCATCAACCCATGGTATATATCCATCCATGGAATTAACCAATGGTATTGTAAGTGGTCAGTATTCATTCATGATTCCTAATAAGTGGTATTATATTTAGGTTAAAATTCCATGGGAATGAGGGTTTGATGCATATTTCAATATTCAACAAAATTCAAGCACATGTTACGACCTCCAAAGAGCACTTTCTTGGGAAAAGGGGGAAGAATTTTTATTTTTTCATTTTTTTTGCAGGAATTTTCTTGGGTGGAGAGTTTGCAAATCAGATCTAAAACTTTTGGTGAAAAAATTACAAAAATAAACAACATATCTGGATTTCATCCAAAAAAATACCCAAATTCAAAAAAACATTGGCCGAATCTGAGTTTGGATGAGGGAGATATCATTGATTTAAAATAAACTATGTTGTAGAATTTTTTCAAATGAAAATTCATGGACGGTGGCTATGCTAACATTTTTTTTTTTATGTTTGTGTATAATTTTAGAAAAAATATTATGGATTTGAGATCCTCTCAAAAACTGACCCATTTAAAAAAAATAATAATAATAATTGGTCAAATCGGAGTTTGGATGAGCGAGATATTGTTGATTTAAAATCAACTATTTTTTCAGAACTTTTGTGATGATGAGATTTTTGTAGCGTGAATTTGGGTTTCGAGAATGTCTATGTATGGATTTCAATCACATGGGAAGATGCAGAATGGTCATTCTATTTCCAAAAACAGGTTATAATAAAGATTTCGTGTTATATTGACTGAGTTATGCCCATTTTAAATCTGGAGTAGCGTTTAGAGTGGCTTTCCTTTGGAGATGTACCTTCTCACCCCAGGTTATGCAGGAACATGCTACTTCATTGATAGTCAACATCATTGTTATGGGTCAACCTCACAAAATCCTTATTATCGAAACCCCTTTGCTAGGTTGCACACTGTTAGTATCACAGTTGGTCACAAGCATTACAGGGTATCTCTATCCTCGGATCTTCATTTTTCATGGTTATAGGTCATCCACAAGCCCATACTTCATCAAAGTCCATTTGCTAGGTCACACACTGTTAGTATCATAGTTGGTCACAAGCATTATAGGGTATCTCTATCCTCAGATCTTCGTTTGTCATGGTTATGGGTCGTCCACAAACCCACACTTTATTGAAGTCCATTTTCTACAAGAATTATAGGGTATCTCTATCCTCAGATCTTTGTTCATCATGGTTATGGGTTAACCACACAAAACCCTTCTCTTCAGTGGCTCTTCATATTCAACAAAGGCTTCTCATGAAGGAACTTCACGCAATGGGGACCATTTCTTCTTAAGGAAGGAGGAACAATTTGAATGGAAAATGGCATCCACCCATGGTATTCATCCACCCATAGTATTCATTCACCCATGGAATTTACTTATTTTATTGTAAGTGGCATCCACCCATAGTATTCATCAACCCATGGTATTTATCCCATGGAATTTACCCATGATATTGTAAGTGGCATCTACACATGGTATTATAAGTGGCATTGACCTTGGAACTCATCCTCCCATGGTATTTATACACTCATAGAATTTACCCATGTTATTGTAAGTGACATCCACCCATGGTATTCATTCATCCATGGTATTTACCCATCCATAGAATTTATCTGTGGTATTTTGACCAAAAAGGGCTATAAGTAACAAGTCACATTTTGTGAAAGCACAGATTTTCCACCACAATGTAGCTTTTACAATTACTCTTTGTTTTAATAAGAATATTTTTTTGTGATTTTGTTTATTGGGTGTTCTCCACTTTTCTTTTGGCATTTCAATTTTTCAGATCTTAGGGGCCTCCCCCCCAAATTTGGATCACCCACTTGGTTCCAATGATGTTTTTATCCTTTAATCTTGGCACAAGTTCCCACGTGTTGTTCTTCTCAATCTGATCTAATTCTTCATGCATTACTTTGACCCAAAATTGATCTTCTTTAGCCTCATTGAAGCTTTGGGGCTCTACTTGAGACAAAAGTGAAAAATGTGCTCGATTGAAACTACCCAACAATTTTCTCCTTGTTTACACTCCAAGATCTTTGATTCCAAGAATTTGACTTACAGGGTGCTTCTTTTGAATGTAACTTGGTATATCCTTCTTTGTAGTGGAGGTATTTCTCTCTTCTTTCCCTTCTTCAGAAAATTCTTGGTCCTCATATTCTATGAAATCATGATCAGCTGCAACATCTTGGGAGTCATTAGATTTAGGAAATTTTTCATCAACAACAATATCAATACCTTCAATTACCTTTTTGGTTCTCTTGTTGTAGAATTTGTATCCCTTGCTCTTGAAGGAATAGCCAAGGAATATGCCCTCATCAGCTCTTGGTTCAAACTTCCCAAGCTTGTCTTCAGTCTTCTTGATGTAGCACTTACTTCCAAATATTTTGAAGTGGTCAACCTTTTCTAGTCTTCCTTTCAACAACTCATATGGATTTTTGTCACTATTAGGCCTAAGAAGAACTCTATTGGCCAAATATATTGTTGTTTGAGATGTTTCTCCCCAAAAAGTATTTGATACACTAGCTTCATCTAACATTGCTTGTGCCATATTTTGGACCAACCTATTTTTCATCTCCACTACTCCATTTTTTTGTGGCATTTTAGCTATGGATTATTTCCTCTTGATCCCATGCTCTTCACAAAATTCATCAAATTCTTTGAACATGAATTCACCTCCTCTATCGGATCTAAGACATTTTGTCTTCAAATCAACTTCATTTTCAACAAGTGCCTTAAAATATTTAAATTTGCTGAAAGCTTCAGATTTTTTCTGTCATAAGCATAATCTAGGCGGCTCTAGTGAAATCATCAACAAATAATATAAAATACTTCTCATCTCTTGGACTTTTCTTCCTTGTAGGACCACGTACATCTATGTATACTAGCTCCAATGGTATGCTTGTAGTGAACTCCTTAGATTTGAAATGCACTCTTGTTTCTTTCCCAAATTGGCATGACTTGCATATTATGCTTTCTGGTTTGGCCAGTCTTGGTAAACCTCTAACTTCTCCACTCTTGCTAGTTTTGATTAAACTATCAAAATTAACATGTACCAATCTTTTATGCCATATCCAAGGCTCTTCTATTTTTCTCATGAAACAACTATGTCTAGTGTCATAAAAAGACATACATGTTGTTGTCACTTCTAATAGCCTTTCCCACCAACTTTCCTAAATTTTCATTTCTGATCTCAAACTCTTTGGATTTTGAAAATCACCTCATTCCCATTATTGCACATTTGACTCACACTAAGGAGATTGTGCTTCAATCCATAAACATAAATCACATTTTGAGCTTGGTTCTTCTTGTCCAATCTAACTTCTCCTTTGCCTCTAATGGGAACCACTACATCATTTCCAAAACTGACATTGCCTTTTTCTTACTATTTTAGCTGCAGTAATTTTCTCTTATCACTGGTCATGTGCTTGGAGAACCCACTATCAATAAGCCATTTCTCATGATGATAATGAGATATCAAAGCATGCTCACGAATTTCAACTTTTTCCTTCCATCTTTTCTCAACTTTCCGTTGAATAGATTTCTCTTGAGTGTGTTGCATAAAGGAGTTTGGAAGGCTATACTGCACTCACTAGCTTTGTGACCAAATTTATTACATTCAAAACACTCCATCTCATTCATTAGTGTAGAAAAATAATTATCTCCATTATCATGCAAAATATTTGGCCCTTGAGAAATTATTGATCTATCAACATTTCTTCTAGGCAAAGTCTTCAACAAACAATTGGCTTTGTGTCCAAAATTATTACATGCAAAGAAACAACCATTAAATAATGTAGGATACCTGACTTCTTTTTGCCATGATGGGGGAGTGAAATTTTAAGACATAGATTTCTTTACTTGTTGATTTTCTATTGATTTGATTTTGGCTTCATTCTTTTGCACATTCTTGCTAGTTGCAACAATATTTCACTGATTTTATTTTCCTTTCAAAGAATCTGCATAAATGGTACTTGGTTGATCTTTGGCATTTGTAGAGGAGGCTTGTATCCCAAACCATTTTTTTTCCTCTGGTAACCTTTGCATGTTGAGAATATTTTGCAAGGTTTCAGATCCCTTGACAAATTTCTGATTGAAACATTCTTTTGTTTCTACTTTTGAAAGATTGGACCTTAAAGCAACAATTTCTACTTCAAATTTGTGACAATTTTCTTTCCATTCTTCCAGTTGATTGGTGAGCACATTTTCTCTCATTTTTTATTATTCCAATTCTCTCTTCAAGTAGATGATATATTCTTCATGAGTACATGCAACAGGAGCTCCTCCAATATTCTTCTTCAAATATTCATTCTCTTTCTCTAACTCAACCAAATTATTTTGCTGAAACACAATTTGTTGTAACAAAATTTCCTTGAATTTCTCAAGCTCATGGAGCTGGGTTTTCAAAGAATTAATAAGCAAGGAATATTTATTCTCCTTTAACTTCGTTATATCCTATTTCAACAGCTTATTTTTGTTTCTATCTTTGCTTAGCTAATCCAATGCAGTAATGAGCTCACCTTCATAATAAATCTCTCCATCCTCAAGATTTGATTCATTTTTAGCTTCAAAATCCATGAGAACACATTCATTGTACTCTTCTTCTTCTGGTGAATATTTCTCACTACATTCATCGGAAAAATCACTTCTTTGTTTTGAATAGAAACTCTTTATATTTTGGGCTTTGGATTTTAGAAATTTCTTATTTTTATCCTTTCTCTTTGTAGAATTTTCTCTACAAATCAGCTAGCTCACTGATATCATGTAGAAATTTCACCTGTAGATCCAACTGATATATGCATTGTACTAAAGCATAATACTAGATCTACATCTACCATAAATTTTGCAAAAGCTAATCAACCATGAGCAACATCAATAAGAACACATATAACTGATAAGAAGGAATCAATCACACATAACACAGAAGAATTTACCCAGGGAAAGCACCTGCCTAAAACCCTATCTCTGTATTATCATACAAGTGGAAATATAGTCCATATTACACAAAGCCTTAGCTCGGAAGCTATCCAGCTCTCAGTACAATCCCTTTGCTACTCATAGATTGTCAAAGGCTTCTTGGAAACCTTGTCCTCTACCCTCCAAGCCTCCTATTTCCTTGTGTAGTTTCCTTGGGGTCCATTGCTGCCACCTATATGAATTGGCCTCTTCACACACTCACTAACCTCTGATCTAACAACATAAACTTGAACAAGATAAATCCTCATCATGAATGAGCTTCCTTTATAGGAAATATATGCATCCAACTAATAGTACATTGTCCATTCTCTAATCTCAACTGGGTCTCTGTCTGAACTACTATGCATCAGTTATCCATGAGAGAATACTCAATTATCTGAAAATAACAGTTGTCACATGCATGCAAGCATTAACAAATTGTATCTCATTAATTTAACAACTTTTTAAATTAATCTAATTGAACTTGAATAAGTTAAACTAAGTCAATTAATCCTCTCAATATAGAACTCATCCTTAATTCCTCAATCAATGGAGAAAATCAAGGACACATTCCCCAATGCATGGAGAAATAATTGCATGTTCTCACAAAGACTTCAAGTTTTCTTTTCCTTAACCAACTAACTCATGGAGAATTAATTAATTAATATTCCAAACTGATGGTAAGACCAAATTTGAATTTACTTCCTATAGATAGACTAGGGACTGCTATAAATAGGAAGGGACCCAAAATGCTATTTTTAGAACTTTCTATTTTTAGCAGTTTCACCTCTCACCAAATGTGGCCAATGACCTCACTAGCCAAACTGCTATTTTTAGACATGCTATTTTTAGCAGGTCTATTTTTAGCACATTCTAATTTAGCATTTCTTGTTGCACACTTTTCAACACTTCCTCTCAACAAGAAAGGCTTTCTCTCAAACCCGATCCTGTAACTCTGGAATGTTCTGCATGCAACACATCTACCCGGTCCACTTGCTCCAACAACATTTGGAACAAAAAACACTCCCAACTGACCACTCTGTTGGGCTAGGAACATACTCTAATGCTGAAGCTCTACCTACTACTGACAAGTGCTCCCTCTCTGACATTTGCACTACTGTAACATCTCCAAGCATCTCGCACCATTACACACCTCTCTGTGCCACCTAGCACTGTGCAAAAAACTTGTGCCTCTCACATTGCTGCAGCCTGCTAGCTATACGTTGTCTTGGGATTCCCTGCATTGTCGCTCTCTCTGCTGCTCCATCTGCATCTGTCTCTACCGAATTAGTCAGTTCCTGCTACTCCACATCGGGGCTCTTGTGGCAAGGTCTCATCCAAGAGGTTGGGTACCTCAAGGATCCTGCCCCTCCTCCTTGGGACAATCACTCTATATCGCCCCACCTCCTACCTGGAGGTATGGTTGCATGTGATCCCTCAGCCCACCTGGCTC